>CM035312.1:2105102-2148225 GCA_002900995.3 Ganoderma boninense | reverse complement strand
CCATCTCGTGAATGCTGTTGACGCACTTCCTGAGGACTTGTGTCGGTCGAAACTGAGTGCCAAGTTGGAGACCCATTTGCCCTCTGCCATGACTTGTTCTGCAACCCGTACCAGTGGTCAGCCATTCGTCCAGGGTGAGCCTAGTCACTGTCCATATAAGGATACCATCTTATTCCTCTTCTTTTTTTTTTGCTCACATGAGAGAGTTTGCTATGCCGATAACGCCAGTTTATGGTCTACGTCTGGTCAACGTACTTGGTAAGGCGGTCGTATATGATTCGCGGGGGCGCGCGACCAATCGGAAAAGCCATAGTAATTACGTAACGTGGCCACACCAAGTTCGTAACAAGATTAAGTTACAAGTAGCCAATCGTCCTGGCAAGCGCCGCCAAGCGTGGTGAGCTGGCGGACTGCTGGCGGACTCTTTGTTCAATCTCATCCAAGCACGGTGTACTCCCTCTTTTCCCGAATGGATCACCCAGAATGACGTCCTCGGCATTACTTATCTCTAACGTTGCCAGCGTACTGCGAGAAGCTGTCCATAGCAAGTCACACCTCGAAGAGCCTCGGACTGAGGAGTATACAGACCGTGGCCACGACCCTGGTCTTTCAATGGGTTAGGGCGAATGAGACCGAGATCTTGAGGAAGGATGTGAGAGACTCAAAAAAAACCTCTATTGCCAGCGGTTCGCATCCGCGGTCAAGTCAGGCATCAGTCAAATATCTCCCAGAGACCGGAAGATAGAATGAGGTATGTTTCTCCTTCGAGTTTCTCACCTTTAGGGCGACACTGACATGGCCACTAGTTCTGTAAACTTCCCCTCGCCTTGATCTATAAGCATCCGACAAAATCCGTGATGTAAGAGGTCATTGAGGGCAGGTGACGTGCAAGAACGTCTTACCTCGGTTTTTAGGAACCCTTTGGACCCTACTCTAACGACACTAGGCATTTCGGCAACACATCCCAACTTCCACCATGTCAATGGTGTTTGTAAGGCTCTCTGCCACTCCGTAGTCTTGGATTCTCCGTCTAAGCGTCCGACATTCATAGACAATTTGAACTCTTGAGGTAGGTCTCGAGTCCTTTTTTGCTTCGTCCAATCTTCTACGCTGAGCCAGTGTTTGCAAGTCCAACGTCAGAAGGGACTCCCAAGGCCACCGATCCTCCACCGTAAGAGGAAAGTTTGAAAGGCCCTTTGTCCAGTGGCGGAGGACAATCCAAGCCAGCGCGGCCCTACGCGGAGATCGCGCTTGAGATCACGACCCAGGTCGCGTACCCGAAAGCAGCAAACAGACGCCCCCGTTAAATTCGCGTCGAGCTGCACCTCGTACCCCTTCCACTCCCGCATACCATTACCACGCTGCCATCGTCCCCTCGTCTCGCGTCCGGCACGCGCCCCAACTTCCAAGTCCTTCCTCCTCACCTCACCTCCATTGGTCACCATGCCCGCTGCACGCACGAGGCGCACCCGCCAACAACGCCAGGCGAATGTCAACCGTCGCTCAAGCCGGACCATCGACGAGAATGTCACATCGACGCCACCGGCCCACGCGTCGCACGCAGAGTCCATCCATGGGCCCCTTCGCCGTTGTCTGGGCCCATACAATGGTCCGCTCAGCCTGCCCCCAACCGCACCGCCAGTCCTGGTGGCTCCGCAAGGTGCAGCAGCGGAGTAGTCGTTCTCTGGTCGGTACGTTTCCCCTACCGCTCCTGTCGCGTCATATGTAGCCACTGACGCGCCCCGTAGACGCGACGTTGGCATCGAACCATCCTCCACATCACTCCACGACACTAATCCTCCGTTGTTTCGTCTCCATTTTCACGTTATTGACGTCTATAACAACTGTGCCGCGTCCATGATCGTCGATGTATATACCACGGTTTGTGTCTCAACCGCGTCCTTATATCTCTCCCCCCTGCTCTCTCCATAGGTAATTGTTATCTCGTCGCTTTGTATCTGTTACCGTCATCGCTATACGCACTGTAGCTGTCTCTGTACCTCTCCTCCATGCTTTCTATCCCCCATCGTCCTATATCGGTCTAGCACTGCACCGCGTCGTTATAATTACAATGTCAATGCCGTTGACCAATTGTCGGCCTAAGTTGAAGTGCGGCGCGGCGCGATTTATCGAAATGTCCGCGCCCTCCATCTATCCTTCACGTACGCCGTTGGTGCTTCTAGGAAACTAGACCGCAAGTCTCGCCATACGAGCAGAAGGGTCAAATCATACCAGGGAAGATACTCACCGAACATAGCAGTGATCGACGTCTTCATGCCAGCTGTCGGGGGACGCGCGAAGAGATTCCGACACCAGAACTGAGAGGCCGAGGGTAAGGTGAAAGCGAGAGGGAAAACCTATGCCCATGGTGTATTGTGTTGCCCTTTTATATTAGAGACGGCGTTGTGCCACACGATGTTGCTCGGGCCATATATCACCAGGCACAAGACAATAAGTAAATAAATGGATGCTACTGTCCCGCGTCTTCATACTTGTTCTGGCTATCTAAAATAATATTGTACGGCCACTTAGAGTGCTTTCCCCAAGGATCTAGGTTCAAGACTGAAATGGCCTCTCATTAACAGCCTACAGGTAATATCCCGCTCCTGCACGGCGGTTAAAACGCCGAACGACCTCGCAGTTGACTGTGCCGCTTGGATCTTGTAACCTGAGTATATGCAGCTGGATAAAGCTCAAAGCTCTCAATCCATGCTGGCTTATGTGCTGGGCCCCACGGCAATGCGATATGGTTTAATGAGCGGTTGGTACGTTTACCTGATTAGGCTCGTACCCAAGTTCGATCCCGCCTCTGGCCGGAAATCCACCCAGCTGGAGCTGATGGCGATTGGGAGGATCAGATCCCCCGAGCCCGACAAGCCGGTAATCGCAACGATCAAAGGAAACAGAAAAGCGGGCCTCTTTACATGGGAATGAAATTGTACGCAATACATGCCTGCTTCTTCGTACGGTAAATACACGGGGCGTTCCTTCGAGTTTGGCTTCTTTACTTCATTACAACAGACATGGCGTAACGCGTAACGGCACCGGAAGTCCATACGGGAATGACGGAGCAGATAGGGCAGTAGACTTCCTTCAAAGCACGAGCACACATTCACGGACGGTGGGGGGTAACGCAGATGATCGGGCTTCTCGATTTACTGATTGTCGAGGGCCATCAGACTGCCGACGAAGGTCATGATCTGAAGATCGACGTCAACATTGCGGAACTTTCCTCACGAAGGAAGCGAGCGAAGCTCACCAAACGAGGGCGCACGTCCACGATATCCTCAGGCACCAGGAAGATGAGGGCGTTCAGCTTCCTTGCAATCGAAATCGCAAGCTTGGCTTTTGACGGACAAGAATAGCATCAGCCCTCCGCACGTCCACAGAGCTATGGTCAAAAAGGCAGGAAACTCACCGTTCTGCTTACGGTCCTCGTAATCGCTGGTCTCGTTGACGTTGAGAACAAGGGTGGGGTCGACGATGCCGGGACGGAGCGCCTCGAGCAGGTCGAGGAAGAAGATACCAGTCGTGAGCGACGGGTCCTTGAACGACCTGACGGGCCGCACGCCAGCCTTGCCCTTCTGCGCAGTCGCGTTTGCCCACTTGAGGATCTCCGTGTCGCTGATTGGCCGTCCCTGGCTCGCCTTGGACAGGGAGCTAAGCGTCTGTGTGATGTTTTTACTGGAAACTCATGAGTATTACGGCCTTGACAAGGCGCGTGAGAAGGAACAAGTGACTCACCGCATAAGCTGCCATACAAGGCCAAGGACAAGGGTCTTCTGGCCATCGACAATATCCGCGCCTTGAATACCGACGAGGTGCATACCGCTCTGCTTCGACAGGTCCACGACGTAATTGCAGTTCTCCACCTGCTTGAAGCGCGACAGCTTCGACTGGTTCGGAGTAACGCCGATATCCTCTTCTTCCTCACCATCCGCGTTGACGTGCACCTCATGCTCCGCGCCTGCCTTCGGCTTGCTGACACGACGCCAAACGACGGACCCGGGCATGATGCGGTCGAACGCTTGGAGGATAACGATGCCGTCCCTGAGATTCTCGAAGAAGTTGAAGACCGCAGGCTCGACGCCGAGCGAATTCAGCCAGAGCGTGAACACACGCGCCTCGCGCTCCCCTTCGGCGTCGAAATCCTCGACTACTCCGTAATCCTTCGCCTCTTGTTCGTCGAGTGGCGCGAGACCGGGGTAGTTGTTGAAACAGGTTGGCGACGAAGGCGAGGTTAAGGCGAGGGTTTCCGGAAATAAGGGAAGGGACCGTGAGGTACTTGCGGCAGCCGATCGCATCTGCATTTTGAAGGACCTGGAGGATACATCAGGATGTCAAATCTTATTGGACAATAGAGGTCCCCTCACCTGCTCTGCACGCTGACGATTGTCGCGAGCCTGAAGGGGTGCCAAAGAGCACTTCTCCGGGACAAGTTGGTTGAGCAGGACAGTGTAGTTCTCTCCATCAGCCACGTCTCGGCTGAAGTTGTTCACTCTGCATGGACCCCCACACTGAGCATTTGGATCAAACCACTTCTGTAGAGAAAACATACCTCCGCTTCCAACCAGCGGCTTTCAGGTGGTAGTTGAACCATCTCAATAGGATCTGGTCTGGAGTCAAGCGGAGCAAATCTTCAATTGTCTCGTCCTCCTCGCACAACCGATAGAGTTCAGGGTGAAGCTTGATATCGACCTGTGCGAGCAATCCTCTGCGGATGACCTGCCAAATGAGACCGAGAATAAGGTGCTCCCGACCCTCCGCAATGTCGGTCGGGCCGATGTTGACGACGGAGCAACCTATGGCCTTCGCCGAAGTGATGACGATGTTGTTGTTCTCGGTCATTTGGAAGGCGTTGAGAGGCTTCTTCGCCGTTGGCTTGTTCAGGACACGGACATCGATCGTGTCTGGTACGGAGTCGTCGATGAGCTTACAGAGGATGAGACCGTCTCGGCACTCGTCAAAGAGCTGCATGGTGTCTGTTGGGATGGGCAGCCGGTGGCCAATGTCGGCGTCGCCCTCGAGCACCTACGACAAATGTCAGGACCGTCCATGACCAATCCAGTCGCAAGAGAGCGCTGCTGCAGAGCAATCACGATCCCGAGAAATCAGGGTAGCGAGTCGGAACCTCTAGAGCACTATGAACACGGGAAATATCGCGAGCTGCGACATGCAAACCATTCCGCTTTCCCCGAGCAACTGGCGACTCAGGAACACAGGCGCGTCTCTACTGCGGAGCATATACCCTAGTCCTATCGTCTCACCCCCTGAAGCAGCAATTGCCGTGCCTTGCGAACGCGCGGCATCCAAGTCTCGGTTTGGGTCATGAAATCAGCACTCACAGCATTGATGTGGTTGGTGAATTCAGCGCGTTCATCCTCGTTGATCGTGTGGCTAACGTTCGCGTTGGAGCCCTGAACAGTGACCTTGCCAGCCCTTGAGGGCAAAACGTCTTTCGCTTGAGCCCGGAGTTTCACATTGAGCTGAAGTACCACATGCAAGATCAGCTCTCCGACCTTTGCCTCGCTAAGATCTGTGGCGATGTGCGCACCTCGACCCAGTCCTCAAGCTCGACCTTGCCACTGGAGTCCACACTAACATGCTTCAAAACCTCTCGTGCACGATCGTACGACTCTCCGCTGGTCTGTAGTGACTGCAGCACGCGCTGTTTGTCGACTCGCCCAGGCGTGTCGGTCGATATGCCACTGTAGAAGGGGTGCAATTCAGATATGCGATCATTCTCCACCTCACAAACGCGCGCACGTACTTGAAGCGATTGATCAGGTCGAGCATCTCATCGTTGGAGACCTCCGGGAACTTCTTGCGCAGCCTGAATGCCTCCATCGTTGGCAACAAGGGAGAGAGGATATGGTAGATGGGGGAGGTGTGCGGGCGGAGGTGTGAGCCGCGCCCACTGACGTCGTGTCCGGATATATACGCAAATGGCCTCGACGCGCGATCGCCCGCTGCTCAGCCACTCTTGCCTCCGCCCACTGCGCCGCGCTACTCTGCACCGCCCGCCCACACATTTCCTGAGCTTCTGCTGCGCTACAGTCCTCTGCTTAGGCTTCCTGGATGACTTACTTGACGTATGTGACTTCGGCCCCGCCTTAGAGACCTATTTTTCGCCGAGCCGCAACCCCAAGTGTCATCACGCTTGACTGCGCACGGAGTTGCCAAGATCCATGGTAAGCAAGGTCCTTTTGAACGACAACTCCTTGGCGTCCAAACGTTCCTTGCATGTCCAATGGGTCACCTTTCATCTTCCTGTTGTCTAGGACGGCATCGCCATGCGCAGCATCTCTTGTTTTCTAACCCACTTTGCGCAATGGCGTATGAAGTTCTAGCTCCCGCCCCTGCGGTCGGTATATGCGCCGGACAACGTACGAGACCGCATTCCTGGAGCTGTCACCCTGAAAGTTGCTGGCTCACGCACAGTCGTCTGAGCACACACCTCAAGTGCGCCCGCTGCACCAAGCGGCCCAGGATCCCACATCTTCACTCCCGGATGCTCTCCATGGGCCCGGCCCAGCCCTTTGTGTGGTGTACCATGGGCTAACTTTGGAGGAACTTATCCTCTAGGCCTCTCCGGTCCGACTCCCCCCAGCCCTCTCCTCCATCAACACGATTAGCGTCTTCCGGATCCCGAAGGAGCGCTTCGGGTCTGGATTTTGGATTTTGGATGTCAAGGTTTTTCGCACTAGAAGTTCAAATGTCTCGACTTAGCCCCTTCGACCCACCGTTCGCTGGGGACAAAATTCCCGCTCCTCGAGTCCGAGCGAACGCCCTATTTAGTCCCCACAACCGGCCCATCCAGGTGTCTATCTCAAGCCTATCGTTTGGAGGTGACACCCCAGAGCTGACACACGCGACGTCGGGTCCTCGTACCACGTTGCGGAAGCGAGTCCAGGGATTTCTGTTCAAGCCATGTCGCCCAACGGTCCGAACCTCCTCCCCTGGAGGGCTCTCTGCAGCGTGTTGTGGCGTTGACACCACCCCCAATCCTTCGGTTCTTCGGATACTCAAGAAACCTGGACGACTGGCGCTCCGTCGTCGGGAGCTGTATGTACTCCATACCACCACCGTCTCCATCTTCCCAACGTTGGCACCAACGGCGTTCATGCATTGCTGGTTCGGCGACGACCTCGGTTTGGAATCTATTAAGCTAGCTACAAGCGCTCTTACTTCGGCCTCCCAGTAGTTCCCAGTATCGACACGCTTGCAACGCATGCTGCGCCAGCTTCTATCCCTGGAGCACCGATGGATATACGTCGCATACCGATGTGCTCAATCAACTGGTCTTTCCCATTACTCGCGTCAAGCGATCACGCATGGTAAGTCGCTTTCGATCCTCATTTTCACCTCCATCCTCTTTACGTATCACGCAACCGGCGCATACAATATGGCTATCTCTAGCTAATCCCGGACGGTAATACGCCTATCTCCTGCGTTCATGCCCAACGCGGTGGCTAGTTCTAAAGCCGCACCTCGCCTCGGGATGCCCGTTCGAAGGCTCCCCGCGTGTTCTACCCGGAGAAGGCCACGAGACCGGGACGCCTGACGAGGCGACCATCGATGAACACGCGCGCAATGAAGGGGAGGAAGGGAGAAGATAGCCGTGGATAGTCCAGGCCTTTTCCCTTCCTCCCCGCGTTGACTGCCATTTAGCATTAGCGACGATCTTCTTCAATCCATTGCGGCGCCCTCCCGAAACCCCTCCAACGACGCCCGTTGCACGTACTCTCCCACTCTCAGGCTAGGACGAGCCTTTGCAGGCAGGTCTTGCCCGCGGAGCGACCGTCGATGAGGTCAGAGGGGGCTCCCTGCTTCCACGCGCAGTTCGCACGAAGAGAAGGCGTCGACCGTTCATTAGAACTGCAGTCACCGATCACCATCTTTCATATTCAGATCGTATCAGATGCGCATTCCTAGTCCCCAGTCCCGTGGCAACAGCCAATCTACCACCGCGAGATGACTGGCCTCTGGTTGGCTGGGGTGTACGGTGAAGTCCAGCGCATTGTTTGATGGTCTAGACCGCGGAGGTGCTGGCACCCCAGTTTCGGATGATGTATGCAGCAGGGTTGCGAGATGTTGGATGGACGCGATCGCGAGCAATCCACCTGCCCACTGCACATCGCGGGTACACTTGTCTCTCGTTCGCCATTCGGGCGTAGTATCGAAGTGCACGTTGCATGTCGAAGAGTGCGTGGCCACCCTCGAAGACATCCTTGACCTCTTTTCTGGCTCCTTCAGGTGTCCATCTCTCATTCGCTATCGAGCCATCACTCGCCCCGGCGAATATCTGGTTACACGTTCATGATCTCCCGCGGTCATATCCTCGCAGTCCAGAATGCGCGTCTTTCTGGTGGAACACCGCTGTTACGGACCCCAAGCTGGCTCCGATCGGCTGGCTAGGACTTGCCCTACACAATAAATAGTATTTACACATGGAGAAACGAGCGTCCCTTTCCGGGACCTTGTGCCTCCCCCTTCGAGCCGAGTGCATGCTTCGTTCGTCGTATCGTGTCCGGATTTGGTCTGTGTGCGTCGCTTCTTGGCTTCCCCACTGCCGTGTCACCTCTTTCTTCGACCTGCACGCAACCTTCTGCGAGCTTTGATGTCGACATTGACCAGACCATCGATATTGGCCCTCGGATAGAGTTCTGTCTCGGGGACGCGGGTTTGTGGCATTCGCCTTCTGCTCGCCCGGGAAAATGTTGTGCATCGCATGCGGGTATCCCCTTCGACCGCCACTAGCCACCCTGGTATTTCCTCTGGTGCGTCACAAGACCTACATGGGGGGCTGATGCCTCTATCCTTCAGGTTTCTGTACGACCCTGCGCGCTGGAGTTAGCCCAGATGCATATGTCTGATGCTTCGCGGCAATTTTGCCACAAATTGTATGGGGGTAATTGGAAACTCCTAGGCACTGGGTGGTGGTACCGGTGCGTCCACAATGCCTGTGCGTGCGATGACGATGGGGTGACGGGCGCGAGGGAACTCCGAAATCCAACTGCGCGCAGGCGGGGAAGTGCAGCACACCTGCCTCGATATGTGTGCGATACGCGCAGAGAGAAGGGGCGATCGCGGCCGCGTTCGAAATCCCGTCCAGAAACGTCGGTCGTTCTACTTGGGTGTCAGGGCCAATTTGAATGGTGGGGCATGCGGGACGGGGTGTCTGACAGCGAACGCGGTTCGCAGCAGATGTGTGCTATCGGATGGCAATCTACCCAAAGGCGAGAGGGGATCTGTACCCCCGAATCCTCATCCTCGCGGCAGCAGTGCGAGGAGAGGAATCAGCCAGGGGATGGGGCAGGCAGGTGCACATACTATCGCAGGCCCGGAGTCGGTGAGTGCAGTCGCGTGGCGGGCTGGGAGGCGTGCGGTGGGGGGCGGATGGGGAGGCCTGGAGGAGGGGAGTGACAGAGCGGCGAGTCTGGTGACGCGGGCGCTGGGGAAGAGGAGGCGCAGACGGGAGGAGCCATCGACATCGATAAAGCGGCGTTCTAGACAGGCTCGCCACTCGTCCGCTCGCGAGATCGAAGGTGGATGCCGGATGACGCTAGATCGGATCAAGATCCGTCCTCTCTCCCCGGACTAGTATAAGTGCGTAGCCACACCGCAAGTCGTGCTCTCTACACCTCCCTGATTATCACCATAATCGTCAATCTCCTCCCGCGACCATGGTCTGTCTCCGCTCTCCACCCTCCGCCCCAGCCCAGACTGAATGCCTCTTTCTCCCCAGGGTGTCACCGTTGAAGTCATCACTCCCGGAGACGGAAAGAACTTCCCCCGCAAGGGCGGTGAGTCCTCGCACCTTCCCCCGCCCCCCGCCACCATTCACTGAGATCGCCACCTTCCCTCGTCCAGACAAGGTCACGATCCACTATGTTGGCACTCTTCTCGACGGCAAGAAGTTCGATTCCTCTAGGGATCGGTACGTTCTTGCATTCCTGCCCCCCGACCCATGCACCCTGCTGACCCTCGTCGTGCAGCGGAACACCGTTCGAGACTGAGATCGGCGTGGGCAAGGTAATCAAGGGTTGGGATGAGGGTGCGTATTCTCCCTTGCACATCGTCCGAGCGCTGTGTCTAATCAGTGACCCATCGCGGTAAACAGGCGTCCCACAATTGTCCGTGGGTACCAAGGCCATCCTCACCGCGACGCCAGACTACGTGAGTTTGCGCCTTATGCTACTCGTGTCCCCTTCTCCATTCGGCTCCTGCTTCTCGTGCTTCTCCCAATCTCCCCGCGCCCCACTCTTCTATTTCTTAATGGCTTCATGGATCCGTGCGCTGATCACCCATGTTTGTACCGCTTTCATAGGCCTACGGCGTACGGGGCTTCCCGCCGGTGATACCCCCCAATTCGACTCTCCAGTTCGAGGTCGAGCTTCTCCAAATCAACTGATTTGCGGGCTCTTCCCCACGCTTCTTCCTCCTGGGTCTGGGTTCGATTCGGTCACGTCGCCCGCGACCTGTCCTTCCCCTACGACGTCGTGTTTTAGCCGCTGGCACTGTTTGAAACTGTACATATTGTGGAGTCTTATCATTGTTCTATAGCACACGCACACGCTCCGTCCTCTCTCCGTGTATGCCTCTTGTCTCATGTACTTTTGCTCTCTCCTCCCCGCACCACCACTCCCCACTCCTCCCCGCTGCATGTTATCTCTTCTGTCTCTGCGCCTTTCTCTTTGCCATCGGCGCGTGTTCGTGTTGGGGCTTCCGGTCGAAGGTTGGTTGGATGGATGTGGATGTGGTCGTTGTCGGCGGTGTACGATGTGTTTGCCTCCTGTCTGTGCATGGACATTTCCCGCTCGCCATCTCCATTGCATGCAATCGATAGATAGCATCCTCCATCCCTCATCGCGCCATCGGACATCGATGACAAGGCACCAACATCACCGCCGCCCATTGGAATCTGGACAGACCGCTGACGGCCGTCGAGGGCGCACCACAAGCGGCGCCCCATATCAGGCTCGATCGCGCTGCCCCTTCTTTCCTATCTCAGCCGCCGCTTTGGGTCGCTTCAGCCACCACATGCGCGGCGCGTCCTGCATCGCAAATGCGACGACTATTCGCGCCATTGTAGACTAAGATCTCCACACGACTTGTTAACCGGACGTAGAACGTCCGCGCCCGCGTGCGAGAGAGAATGAGCAAACGCGCATCCATTACGAGTATTAGGTTAAGCTTTAGATGACGGATGGACGCGCGTGGGCGATCGCCCATCGCTGGTGTATTCAGTGGTGTATGTACCTACGTATATACATAGCGCTCCGCGTTCATTTCCGCGTTGGCTTCTCGCCGTCTGCCGACACTCCAAGATTACAGTGATTGGATCACTGGGGGAGGGACAGCGCCATTCATTTCGTCCTGCGCCGCATTGTCCATCCTTGAATTACGAGGAGCTGCGGTCTGGGCACACGCCGGCCCAAAACGTCATATAGAAGGGAGACTGTATACCTTCCGCAACGTGTCCTAACATGCGTACGGGACCTCGTGATCAACACGAGATGATACCTCCTCCTGGAAGCCTTCGAAGTCCGGACTTTGAGAGGGTGCGACCCGCACGCGACTTCGTATTCTGTGTGCTTCCGCTTTTCTGAGCTTTCTGTGTAGATAAACTAGCGATTCTACAGCACGCGATGGCAGGCACTGGCTATCGCGATACGTCAGAGGAGGGTCATCGTGTGCCTCAGTCGAAAGCACGTCGAGACTCGACACTCACGAATAACTTCGGCGCCCGTTGTCCGAGGGTGGCGCTAGCCTTAAGCTTGTTGAATAAGCAAGTATGTACACGAGCAGACCCCGATGGGAGCGGGATCACCGACAACATCCACTGACCAGTATCCGGCACGGCGTCATGGACGCTGCACGGTAGCCGCTATCATTCGTGACTGCCACGAGCCCGTCAGGTGTCGCATGTGGTTCGCTTCCGAGGCTTCCGCGACGATCACTCTATGACATATAATATTGGGGTCAGTATGATTCGAGGGTTTGCGGCGTGCGTGTGCGAGAGGCCGAGAGCGCACGTACTGCACGTCAAAGGCATCTTGCTTAGTACCTCCGGGCGACACCTCGACTGATAGAACAGGCCTTGGAAAAAGGACCCGTGATGATAAGTACCAATCACGATTCAAACCCTCGGGGAGGCTCGAGTCGACGCTCGACGCACCATTGTGTCACGCCGTCGCAATACGCCGCGATGGCGGCCGCCGCCCTCGTCTTCCGGGTTCTGGCCTTCTGATTCGCTCGGCTAGCGGGGCCCCACCCCACCTGCAGCGGCTTCGTGGCGTTCTGCGCAGCAGCGTTGTTATGCCGTGTTTTGACGAATGGACATAAACTGGCACGACGGCGACCTGATACTCGATTCGGGAGAACGCCCGAAGGTTGCCGTGCCGTGCGGGGCGCGTCAGGCAAGCTGCTGGCAGATAGAGTAGATAAGGTCGACGGGCCCGTTAATCTTGGCTCTGCAGCTGCTGGCTGGCACTGGCTGGAGGTCGCGGAATGCTGGGCACTCACCGGAGATTGAACGACGGGGCTCTCCTCAACGTTATCTATCCCATCTCGCCCTAGTTGAGGTTGACGGAACTGTAAGTTTGAAAGACAGCGGTGAACTTTGGGGCATTGGCCGCACCGCTCATACAAACTTGCTGGGAGCGTAGCTGACGGCGCAGCAGGTGTGAGGCTATGCTCCGCACGGACTGGCCTATAGGGTGCAATCCCAGCGATCTAAAAGACGATGAACCAAAAGTCAGAGATAGTCCTTTCATTGAGCGCAAGAACGGGCTGGCCTACACACTCGGGTGCTCCCACGGACTCGAAAAGATGGCTTCGCGCCAGTCATTCGTTTCTCGGCATTTGTGCCACTAAATGATCCATGTGTGAGCAGGACAGAGCACCTGACGCTTTCTATGGCATGATTTCAATAGGCTTTCCGATGTTTTGTCGAGGCGTGGTGGTGGCAGGAAACTGGTCGCCGGGGGTCACTGAGTACTGAGTGCGGACGTATGTACCACCAAGCGCTCGACGGGCGCCTTCGAACGGACCGTATATCTCCGAGACGGCCCGACGGCGGAAGCAAACAAGGAGTCGAGGACAAGTCGCGATCGAGGTCGATGGCGGCGATTGACCAGGACCGGTTGACCTCTGACCACATCCTCGTTATCCTGGGCTTGTCGCCGCATCCGAGAATGTCTACTTCGATGGATACCCAGTGGAGCACCTGATACTGCCTTGCTAGTAGCTCCGACGTAGGCCGATCGCGACAAAAAATCGGAAAACTTCCTTCGATCCCGCCGAGGAGGCGGAAAAATGGCAGTCTTTGCCCGGTCAAGCATTGTTAGCAATGGAGTGCCGATTCCGAGATGGCGCTCTTTGTGGTGTGCGATAGAATTTTGGTGCGTTGTGCTCTTTCTGGCCTCGTTTCAAGTGTTTTGTTTCTGCGGAAGGAATCTTGCGTGTACGAAACTTCTTTTTCTCGAATAATTTAGACACCTCAAGGTCATATAACTCATTTGATGTAAGTTTGTATTCCATGTTTCTGTCCGAAAACTCGAATGCTGGAACTGTTGCATCCACAGCGGCCCTCAAGGTGTATACTTACCCCGAAGGGCGGGGCTAGAACTGTGATGTCATCGTGACCCAGATGGAACAGTTCGAACGCCTCAGGCTCGTCGGTAGCTCCAAACAACTCAGTCAACCACCATGAAGAGCGACAACATGCACGACAAACTACAGGACTCTGGAAGAACCTACCATCGCGAATGCACTGGGAGTGCAGCGGCCACCGCTCAAGCACACTCTGAGCGCCAGGCGATCACCCTATTCGGGAGCTGCTTCTGCCCCTTCGTGCAAAGGGTCTGGATAACGCTCGAACACCTTGGCATTGACTATATGGTGCGCATATACGAACTCGTACTAGCACATTCCTGATGTGACGTTGCTGACGGGTTCCCCCGTCGCAGTATTGTGAGCGTCTGATGGGCCTCCCTCCTCGCAAAGTCCACTTCGCGATCCGCTGATAGAACGCCGTCGCAGACGAGGTGGACCCTTACAAGAAGCCCGCAGAGCTCCTGGAGCTGTCACCCAAGGGCTTGGTCCCCGCGCTCAAGCTGCACAACTATAGCCCGCCGAAGGCCCTCAATGAGAGCACTGTCATTATCGACTTCCTCGAGGAGTAAGCCCCCCTGCCCCCCTTCCCTCCGCGATCTCCTGAACGCACTCGATTTTTCCCCACTGCACGCGCGCAACCATCATGTCAGGTTGGCTGAGAGCCATGGGAGGCGCTCCTCGCCCACCACGGAGAGCCTCTTCCCTCCGGCATCGGACCCCTGTAAGCCCGCACCAACGCTCGCGCATCGTGTTCCTGTCACTAAATAGCTCCCAACATACCGCCCCTGCCCCTCCCTTTCATCTGCACCTTCTGCTCCACCCCAACGCCCGTCCACGCCTGCATCGTGCCGGGGAACTTCCCGACGTGAGCGCAATCTAGACGCACGCGCCCTCGTACGCCTCCAGGCGGACGCGGTGAACCGCAACGTCGTCCCCGCGTTCTACCGCTACCTGCAGGCGCAGGAGGAAGGTGTGTGCTCGGCTCGGAATCGCAGACGCGGAAGCAAGAGGAACCCGCCGCCTCCCATGCTGTCGCCGCTGTTGCGGGATGCTTACGCCCGTTGCTGTGGCTCCGCTGCGCCAGATAAACAGCTCGACTGCGCGAAGGGCTTCGTGGACGCGGTACAAGGCGTCGTGGCGCTCTTCAAGAGAGCCGAAGACGAGGGCTACACGGCGTACGGGCTGTGGAACGCGGGGGGTTCGTTGAGCTATGCGGATGTCATGATCGCGCCCTGTGAGCACCTTCAAAGCACCTTTGGGGCTTGTTCGGGCTGTGGCATGTTCCATCCCATCCAGGGTCGATGGCATAGTATCGTATCCCCTCATCCTGACTTGCTTCGTCTCTTATGCAGTGGTCAGGTGTGAGGTGGAACGGATGGGCGCGGGTCAAGCAGTGCACGCGTCGCACAACCCCTTGAGGCGTGCCACGCATGTCGAAATAGCCTCCCGGGCCCCTTAGTGCAAAGTAGCCATCACCGTTGATATACTTCTGCAGGGATCTTTCGCGCCACCAACGTCCTGAAGCACTACCGGGGTTTTGTCTGGCCGGAGGACGAGGCGCTTCTGACATACGTCCAGAAGGTTTTGGAGAACCCTGCAGTCGAACGTACCTGCAGCTCGGAAGAGCTGTACCTGGACAGCTACGAGCGGTCGGTACTCATATATTCATACGCATTCATTTGAGAGTCCTGATCCACGCTTTGATGTGCCAGATACGCCTTCAACCGCCCGAACACGAGTCAGGTCGCCAATGCCATTAATGCGGGAAGGGCCATCCCGTGACCTATTCAGATAGCGTCGAGGCTCAGGCCGGGGTCGTACGTTTCAGTCTCGCTCGCCAAACAACTGATTCCTGCCAGCGTATTCCGAATTTCAACTTTAGGAGCCCCCGAGTCCCGGGGCAATGAAGATGTTATGATTTCGACCGCCAGCCTGGGGCACAGCCTCGTTTGCATCCATCTTATTACATCCACTTCACACCGTGGACCAGGAGAATCATGTCTTCATGGTCGTCTGGGCAACTTTGTCCGTTCTTTCAATGACATGGTCGGGCGAATCGTCGTCTGTTGATATCAGGATGATGCGTAGCAGAGCTGGACGATGGTGCTACTGCTTGCAGCTTCGAGGTCAGTCCCATGCCCTTTGCATCGACAATTCAAATTCTTTGGGATCAAGGCCGTTGAAGGATCCGGGACGTCGTAAAGGCCTGGCGATCTTTGAAATGCCAACCTAGCTTCCTGTAAGGCCGCAAGCCTCGTGATCCATCGTGAAACCCGCCCTGCGCGTGGCCTCGCCGCTGCGTTGCATGTTTTTGCGACGTTCGGCGGTGGGATGAAGGGGTGGTTTGATTTGTGATTCAAGCGATGAATATTGCGAAGATGATAACCGCCTGGCTGCCGGCGGTAGATGGTCCATTAAGTAAGTAGACGGAGGCGAGATGACCACCGAGAGGTGGCGGTGGCATTTACGTACCACCGGAGGCCTAAGCACACATCCCGGCTCATCTTTGTCCATTACACTTCGCAGCGTGCTTTGCTTCGTCCTCGTGAACTATATGGCATCTCAATCGACCATCTCTTGATGCCTCTGCATCGCCCCGCTTTGCACAGGATGCGGCCTCTTCAAAGTTGCTGGGGATGGAAAATGATAACTGGTTGTCTTGCGTTGCCCCGCCGACGGAATTAGCAGTGGGCGTGGATGCGAGAAGGGAAGAAGTCGCAGGCGCATGCAAGGTCCTTGTACTAGTTTCCATGCATGTATTCTTTCTGAAACTCAAGTACTTGTTGAGGACGTCGAGTGCCTGTGTACGAGGTACGTACGCGTCCACCGTGCTCTCACACGTCATTTCTCTCGTTTCCATTGCAACTTCCAAGACTTCTTTTCCCTGGGTATAACACGTAGCGTACTTATTGTCCGGACCCGGGGCGGTCTATGTAGGCACCTGCATACTTCACGATTTCGGGTTGATTTCGGGTGGAGGGACATGGGTGTTCTGTCGGCGCTTGTAATTTGGCTGTGTCCGCACAGTGTCCGCACGCCAGGAATTGGAAGACCGCAACGGAGTTCTGATTTCACAGGCGTCCGCGATGGCTGGCCATGACCACGACATCACCATCGTCCGCCCGAACGGCGAACTGGCGCAGCAGAGTAGTGCCTTCTGACCGTCGGCGTGTGCATCTCCGTCTCCTCTTTTGCCAGGCGTCGTTCTGGATCTGGGGCAACGTGGCGCCTGTCTACGACTATATCAGTTCCCTCGCCATGCGCCCCCGCGTTCCCACCAACCCTTGCGTTTGCGACCCTCCTCCCGTTCCCCTTCTCTTCTGGCTCGTCTGGGGGTGCGTCGGAGCTCCCGCTTCTGCCTCGCCGACTGGCCCTGGTCTTCATATTCTCTGTGGCTGGTCCCCTTCCTTTGCCCGTCCTGCCGCAAGAATACACGGCCGTCACCACACTCGCTCCTCGACTAACACACTGCCTGGCTCCTCAAGATGGTCGCAGAAAACCCCCTCTTCTCCAAATGGAGCCTGAAAAAGTTTAAGGCCACCGTCATCAACGACATCTGGCCAGAAGTGCTGTTCTTCTCAGCCGTTGCCGCGAGTGAGTCCGTCTCCATGTATGCTGCCTCCTCCGTCGGTTCTCTGCGGCGCTGACGCTCATTCCTTATGTGCCCGCAGTGGTGTCTCTCGTGTCGGACTTGACACGACACAAGCTGAGTTTCTCCAGTGCGATGCTCACGGTACTCGGTACCGTCCTCGGTCTTGTCATCTCTTTCCGGACATCTTCTGCATACGAACGGTCAGTCTGCGGCCTTCTGCGACTCCTTCTCTCAAGGTGGCTGATACTGAGACATCTCGCCGTGGATCAGTTACATGGAGGGAAGGAAACTGTGGACGGCTATTGCGCTTTGCTCGCGTAATCTCGCCCAGCTCGTGAGTAACTCCCTTGCCGGCCGCTGTGATGATCTCGACTGACGGCCTCCTGCGTCAAGATCTGGATTCATGTCCCCTTTGAGCGCGTCGACA
Source organism: Ganoderma boninense (assembly GCA_002900995.3). Taxonomy (NCBI): domain Eukaryota; kingdom Fungi; phylum Basidiomycota; class Agaricomycetes; order Polyporales; family Polyporaceae; genus Ganoderma; species Ganoderma boninense. The sequence goes on along the minus strand of CM035312.1, from coordinate 2,130,586 downwards.
AGAGGACTGGGCAACAGAAGTCGGTGCTCGAGATCACCATCGAGAAGAAGAGTATGATCAACCTCGTCCAGGCTTACTCAGTGGCTGTGAAGGTAAATCCCACGTCGTCGGGCCGATCAACCTGGTGCTGAACGCATTTCCGCTTAGCACCTGCTCCGCGGGGAGCCTGGCGTGTACTACGAGGACCTGTACCCTCTCGTCTGCTTCCTCCCGCGCTACTCCACCCACGTACATGAGAACGCGACAGAGGCTGATATGCTGCCCATGTGGAAGGCCTCCGCGATGGATGCCCAGAAACATCGCACCGCGCACACGTTCACCTCCTCGCGCCCCCTCTCTCCCGTCGGCAGCAACTCCGAGCGGGGGCAGGAGCCCGATAAGGAGGCGAGCGAGCTTTCAGAAGACCAGATCTACCACTCCCTCCGCGGGCGCTCCCCGGCGGCCCAGAAGAAGGCGAGGAAGTTCGACCCCGAGATGGCGCTGCCTGTCGTGTACAGCGAGCATCCCCTCCAGCCCGCACGCAACCCGCCGAAGGAGTCCATCTTCGACTACCTCCCCTTCCTCCGCATCATTAAGCTCATCTTTTCGCCCTGTCGCCGCTCCAAGAAGTCCGAGCCCAAAATACCAACGAGCGCCACAACCCGCACCTTCACCGGCAAGCGTCTGAAGCCCGAGGTGGTCGACTCGAACGTCCCGCTCGAGATCTCGCTCTTCCTGTCGAACTACATGGCCTGGCTCCTTAAGAACGGCCAGCTCCAGCCCGCTGCCGCCTCTGCTTTCATTGCCGCCATCTCGGCGCTCCAGGACACGGTGACGAACCTGGACCGGATCAGGAACACGCCCTTGCCCTTCGCGTACCAGGCGCATCTGCGCATTTCGCTCTGGCTCTACTTGTTCTTCCTGCCGGTGCGTCGAACTTCACTGATTCCAGTGAGGTGATGATGCTGATTCTATTCAACGCTTGACAGTTCCAGGTCTGGAGCTCCTTCGGGTACCTGACCATCCCGTGAGCTTTTTTGTCAACTTCGGCGAAAACGCCTTTTTCCTGACTGTCCTTTACACAGTGGTACGGCGTTCGCGTCCTTCTTGCTGCTTGGTTTCCTGGAGATTGGTCAGGAAATGTCGGTATTGCTTCTATGACATCTTGTCCCGTGTGCACTTCTAACGGGCCGTCTTCGTACAGTGAGAACCCTTTCAACTACGACTTGAACGACCTCGGTAAGCCTTCTAGCGCCCTCCATCTTCAATGTCAGCGTTAGTCCTGATCGTTTCCTCAGACCTTGACGCGTTCTGCCTCACCGTTCAGCGCGAGTTGCACGAGATCACAGCAGTAAGTCCCCCAGAAGTCTTCACTCCCCCGTCTTTACCCGCTGAGCGCGGAACTTTCCGCAGCACTCGTGTCCAGAGCCAGATCAGTTCATCTTCACCGCCTGGAACCAGCCCTTCGCGCCCGGCGACAGGCGCACTGCGGAAGAGATGCTCAACGACGTCAACCACTCGTACCACGGCCCGGAAACGGGCATGCACAGCATCCGCCGCACCTTGTTGAAGAGCTGGTGGGACGTCGACCAGATGACGCGTACATAAAATATACTTTTCTTGACTTTATGGTACGCGTCTGGCTCGCTGGAGACACGACTAATATACTCACCACCCGCTCACCGACGCTTCCTTAGATGGATTACGGATGGGCTTCGTTGACGACGCGTAGGATAATCAGTATTGCCTTTGGATGTCTATACTGCACGGGATAGATGGATTTCTTCGGGCCTCCTGGAGGAGGATGTATTTATGGGGGGTTGTTGGGATAATGATCGCATTAAAGTCGCGAGATAGCCATTTAGGGCATGTTTTTCGGGACGTGGTGGCGTCCGTATGTCGACGATTGTGGCGGATGAGAGGTCATGACCAGAACCGCGTGTTGGGTTCTGTGGTGCTCATCCCGACAAATCAGAACGTTCCAAGCCGTTCCAAGATGCGATTCTTACCGGATGCGGTCAACGGGCGACATCAGGCAGTGTTACTAGAATAAGCGTGGCTTGGGCACGTTGAGATGAAAGCCTCCGCAGTGCGTGGCGGGAACGAGGAGACTGCCGTGTTGGGCGAAGGCAGACCGTCTGCGCCCGTTGGATATAATAATAAAGGGCCGGGCGCTGCCTTCTGCGCGTCCGTTCTCCGACGCTTGTGGTCTCCTGCCCGCCGCCTCGCCCCCCGACTTCCCTTGCCACATCACCCTCCTCATCCCGTCACGTTTCCCTGCTGGAATACAACGCGCCGCCGCGCAAGGAGGCTCAAGATCAGTACGTCCCGGGGTGAACTTCGTCGACGCTCGCGTGCGTAGAACTGACCATGAGGCTGATCGGCTCAGGTGCTCTCCCATCTCATCTCTATGCGGCGAGGCCTACCGTAGGTGCCCCCCACTGCAGCCACCCAGATATCCCCACAAATCTATCCATCCGCTTTCCACCTTCACTCAGCTCGGTCACCCGTGGTACCTCGAGCTTTATATCGCGACATCGCCCTGCCTTCTCTTACATCGCACCCGCTCCATCACCCCGCTTGACATCCTATGACGACGCTGCTTACTCCCATCTCAGAGAATAATGTCGGACCGCTCCCCGCCAATGTCGATGAAGATGTCGAACCCGACGCCCAGTGGAAGGAGAACCTCAGGGCGCGGATCGAGCAGACGCTCCAACCGATGGTGGACAAGGCCCGCGAAGACAGAGACACGCAGCTTAGAGACGTCCAGGAGGGGAGTGTGCAGTGGGAGAACGTCATGAAGAGTTACAACTATGCGATGGACAGGGTGCGCCGCCTGGCGCAGGACCAGTTCAACGAGGAACTGAAGATCGTCCGTTTCGAGCGGTCGTTGGCGCTTGGCAAGGAGGTGGAGGGAGAAGAGTTCGAGGAGTTTAAGAGACGGCAGCAGGCGATCTGGGACACGATTAAGAAGGGAGGTCAGCAAGGTGCGGGATCGGGTCGCCGGGATTCCAACATATCAAATCCGAGCTCGGTTCAAGAGAACGGAGTGCCTGTGGCCGCTGCCCCTGCGAGGACGAATGGAGAACCCGCTTCCGCGTCATCGCTCCCAAGGGCCAACGGTGAGCAAGATGTTCGGGAGGGGCCAAGTATGCCGCATCGTGAATCGCGTCCTATTGCCAGAGCGCCGCCGGGATCAGACCCTCGTCCTCGAGATCGCACACAGAGCGGTGGGTCAGATCAGGTATTAGGCACCCCGGGCAGCTATGGCGTGCGCCCTAGTCGTTCTCGCGGAAACTCGTCCGTCTTCGCGGACTTCGACCCTACCACCACCAGTGCCTCTCCCTCTCCCTACGACCAAGGGTCGCTCGGCCGAGCAAGCGGCAGCTCTCTCTCGAGGACCAGGCCACAGGGTATCTGGCTTCCGCCCGTGCCTGCGAAGGACGATCCACCGTCCGCGCCTAGCTCTCGAACTTACGCCCATGCCACTACGCCCAATCTTCCGCCCGTTAGTCCCAATGTGCGCGAGGGAGCTGTCAACGACAGCGGTCGAACGTTGTCTAGAGCGAGCAGCGTTCGGCTGAGAGATCGACCCTCTCCCAACGCCGATTTCGATTCCAGCGCTGTCCCTCGCGACCGATACGGATTGCCTATGGATGAGCGTGGTTCTTCGCGCAAGGGCAAGGAGCCTGAGCGGCCCGACCGTCCTCGACAACCATCCTTCACGCAGCAAACCTCCGTTCATGACATCTATGCTCGCCGCTCCGACACACGCACTCCAGCTAGAGTTCCCGTGGCCCCCAATTGTTCGAAGATTCGCAGTTCTCGCAGCAGCAATTCTCGCCTCACCAGTTCCCGCAGGTCAGCCCCTGAAATTCCCGCTTCCGCATGCCCGGGTTCGAGGATAGTGAGGGCATCCCCATCCGTGGCTCTCGTCGCAGCAATACGTCGGACCAAGGCTCACCCGAGAACATGCGTTATGGTCCCCAGAACCCGGCATCGGCCAGACCCATTCCACCATCACGAAGGTCCTTGCCTGGCGACGTAGACGCGTGGCCGACGCTACCCAGTCCTTCCCCATACCCCACACAAGGTCCTCAGTCCCCGCCCCCAATGCCTACTGCTTCCTCCAGTCGACCCATTCCCCGCCCATCTTCCACGGACGACGATCCTCGACGACAGTCCCCCTCTGGTACTTGGCAAGGTTCGCAAAGTCCATCGAATGCACTACCATTCACCGGCTACGACTTCCCGTTCAGCTCTAGCCCTCGCCACCGCTACTCTCCAAGCCCTGCAGCCAGCGTGAGCGGGCGCCGCAACTCCAACGGGTCTCGCTCCGTGCGCTCCCGCGCCTCACGACAAGAGTTCTGGGGCCCATCTGACGTCGCTCAGCGCCCTCTGGCCACCTTCGAAGAGCAGTCTGTCGCCTCAGATAGCGACTCAGAGGATGATTATGGTGTAGACTTGGAAGATCTCTGGCACATGCGCGAGCGCGCCGAGCTCCGCCAGAGGCAAGAATTAACGTGGAAGCTTGTCCGAGACGAGCAGAGACGCCAAGGACGGCAGGAGATCATGCGCAAGACCGAGGAGGCCCGCCGTTTGGAGGAGGAGGCTCGGCGGAAGGAGGAGGAGGCGAGAAGGAAGGAAGAGGAAGCTCGGCGGAAGGAGGAAGACGCGAAGAAGAGAGCCGACGAAGCGCGCCGGAAGGAGGAGGAGGTGCGGTTGAGGGCGCTCGAGGTCCAGCAGAAGCATGAGGAACTCTTGCGTCGTGAGGCGGAACTCCTGCGTCGTGAGGTCGAAGCCAAGCTGCAGGAAGAGAGACGGAAGCGCGAAGAAGCCGAGGCCAGGTTGCAACAGTGGCAGGAAGCCGAAGAACGACGCAAGCAGGAGGAGGCGGAGAGACAGGAGCGCGAAAGGAAGGATAAGGAAGAGCGCGAGAGGAGGGAGAAAGCAGAACGGGAGGAACGCGAGACGCGTGAGAGGGAGGAGCGCGAGAGGCGAGAGAGGGAAGAGAGGGAGCGGCGACAGAAAGAGGAGAAGGACCGTCGCGAGAGGGAGAAACGCGAGAAAGCTGAGCGCGACAAGCGGGAGAGGGAGGATCGCGAGCGGCGGGAGAAGGAGGAACGTGAGCGCAAGACGGCGGAGAAGCGAGAGCGTGAAGAGAAAGCGCGATTGGAACGGGAGGAGAAAGCAAAGCGCGAGAAGGAGGAGAATGATCGGCGAGAGAAGGAGGAGGCCCAACGAAGGAGGGAGAGGGAGGAGTGGCAGAGACAGCAGAAGGAGCAGGAGGAAATGTTTGCCAGGGAGAGGGAAGCATGGGAGGAGTCTCGCAGGAGAGAGGCGGAGGCTACCGCGGCAGCAGCCACGCAGGCACGTCTCGAGAGCGAGAGGTTGCAAGCTGAGCGCTTGGCTGCAATCGAAGCAGCTCAGAGGCAGAGAGAAGAGGCACTGAGGCAACGGGAGGCGGAGGCGCAGAGGCAGCGCGATGCGGAAGAACGGAAGCTGCGAGAAGAGGCTGAGCGTCGCGAGGCGGAAGCTCAACAACAACGGGAGCTCGAAGAGCAACAGCTCCAGGAGGCTGAGGCCGAAGAACAGCGACTTCGTGAAGCCGAAGAGCAGCGACTGCGCGAAGCTGAGGAACAACGACAACTGGAGGCTAAGGAACAGCGAGCCCGGGAGCTGGTGGCCCAACGACAGAAAGAGGAAGCGCGGCGGAAGCGGGAGAAGGAAGAGCGGTTGGAGAGGACAAGGGCGAAGGCTCGACAGCGAGAGGAAGAGGCGAAGAAGCGACGCGAGGCGGAGGAGGCGCGACGGCTAGAGGCGGAGGAGGCACAAAGGCGAGAAGCGGAGGAGGCACGACAGCGAGAGGCTGAGGAGGCACGAAGACTAGAAGATGAAGAGGCGCAACGACGAGAAGCTGAGGCCGCGCGCATCCGCGCCGCCGAGGAAGCACGCGCAGAGGCCGAGGCGACCCAGTCCTCAGCTCAGTCTCAATCATCCGACGACATACCGGACTTTCAGGATCCCATCTTCCTCCGCGAACAGGAAGCTGAGCTCGCGCGCTTCCAAGGAGCGCACAAGGCCCGCGAACTTGCCGCAGCTAAACAGCGCGAGGAAGAAGAGGCCATGAAACGAGAGGCCGCCAAGAAGCGCGAGGAGGCGGAGAGTCGGAAGCGCGCAGCCTTCGTTCGAGAGCAGGAAGAGGCATACCGGCGGGCTCAGGCTGAGGAGGAAGGGCGTGCCAGGGAGATGGAAGCTCGCAAGCGCGCCGAAGACGCTCTGCGACGAAAGGAGCAGCAACAGAGGCAGCAAGAAGAGGCGGTGCTCCAGGAGGCTTTGCGTCGTTCCGAAGAGGAATGGCGAATGCAACAAGAGCGTCGACGGAGGCAAGATAGCGTCGGCAGTACGTCCGATTCCAACTCTGGTCGTCCCGGCCCGCATTACTCCTCGAGTTCTTCGTCTGCACCCCGCCCTATACCCAATCCAACCGCATCCTCCGTCCCAGGGGACCGTAGCAGTTCGGCGTCGTCTTCTAGCTTCAGCAGTTCAGCCAGCTTCTTCTCCGCTTCGTCAGCCCGGTCGAACTCCACCGGTTACACAAGTTCTGCGAGTCGAGCCTCTACCACACCAACAGCCAGCGCAACTCCGACGGGTATGCCCGGCACGCCCAACTCCCGTGGTTGGAAATCTCCGATCTCCCCTGCTACCCCTCAACCGACTACAGCCACCTCAACCGCAAGCAGCAGACCCACCGCCGGTGCTTATCAGACTGCCTACAGCGCTAGCTCGTACGCCAACACCGCACAAAGCACCTCCAGGCCCACGGCGTCCTACTCAGCCAATGCGCCTCTTGACGAGGAGGAATGGGCGCGTCGCCAGCAGGAGCAAGCCCGCCGCCAATTCGAGCAGTTCCAGCGTGAGCAGGAGGCCCAACAGCGTCGGACGGAGCAGAAGGCGATGCGGCAGCTTAGCAAAGAGGAGGTCGTCAAGTTGTTCGAGGAGCACGAGCGGCGCTGGGCGAGGATTCCGTCCTTGGATTTCTTGAGCTGGCATTCATTCCCATGGCCGATGCTGAAGCAGCCAAACGACCCCGAGCAGTTGACGTACATCGAGATCCAGGCATACGTCCTCTCGCCGCACCAGTCCGCTGACAAGACCGCGCGGGAGCGCATCAAGGACTACTTGCGGAAGTGGCATCCTGATCGCTTCGAGACAAAGCTCCTGCCGAAGGTCCGAGAGGACGACCGGGAGAAGGTCAAGGAAGGGGCCGGTACAGTGGCACGTCACTTGAACAAGCTGCTCGGCAGCTTGTCTAGTAGCGGGGAGAATGGCTTGTTTGGATAATTGTACGAGTGAGTGTCTTCGGCGTGTTCATCGACGGGCTCACCTAACGCTCTCTTGTAGTTTTTGCAGCAAAGTAACTTTGTAGTCGGATACCCCCCAACTCATGCACTGTAGGATTATCGTTCATGCATCACCACAACATATCATACCTGTATCTGACAGTTTGTACAACGACATCTCTGGACGCGCGACAGATAGGACTGGGCATATATAACAATTATCTCGTGTATGAACTAGATGAAATAACATGATGTATGCACTCACTATGAGCTTTCCACCTCTCCATTCATATGCTCGCAGCGCGACACTAGGGCGGCTTGGCGAAGACCATGGCCATCACATCGAGGACAAGGCCACGGGTGCTGGCCTTGGAACCATCGCACATTTGGCTGCGTGCATGCCAAAGAAATCGACGTCTTTGGGCCCTGTATCGCCAAAGGTCAGTGTTAGTTACGCCACTCGACCGATGTCCATCGTATGTCACAGTGGACAGCTCGATGCATGGTAACATTGTTCATGGATGGTCATCTCATAATAAATTATGCCACCATGAAATGTTTGAACGACGTACTATTGTTTTAAGGCTCTGCTGGGGTCTCCAAAACGATTTGAATGCATATATGCACTGTGGGGTACGAGGAAGCTGTTGCGGCGAGCTCCAGTGCTCTAGTAGGACAGAAACGCAGTTCAACCTGCAAGTTTTCGACGACCAATAAACTCATTCCTCACCTAAGACTGTTTCATGGATATAAGGTATCGGGAGACCGAGTTAAACTTGAAGATGGTGGTACGAGAAAGAGAGTTCCCATTAGCCTGCTATGGCACGTCCTGGCTTATGGAACGTCGGTGACGTCATCGCTGTATAAACTGTCTTTGATCCTTGCTTTATCTTAAGTATACTGTAAGACTTATAAGACGGGTCGGTATTCGGACTTCACTGTTATGTCCTCCCTTGTTTGAAAACTGTATATCATATATGCGGCAACATTGAGTCCGATGAGGGAGAACGAGTCTCAGGAAAACTCCTCTCGGACCATCGTTCCGTCAGGGTCTTTAATCCGGACGCACTAGCCGCAATAATTGGTGGCCAGGCGACATGTGGTCCGATATTTAAATTCCAATGAATTCGCCATAGCTGAGACCGACAGCAGATGTTTGAAGTGGGCTGACCTGCATAATGGGTATCTGGTGAGTCGTTCGGCATGTTCAATACCTCCGACCCCGTCAAGCCAAAGGATTCATTCCGAAGAGGTCTACACTTCTCGGGATTCGACAATCAATGCAAAGTGGTACCACACTAGCGAACTCATTCCCTCCAATACACTACCCCAGGCTCCGAGGATGGCGAATTGACGGTGACGCGAGCGGATACAACCCCCGCACACACTTCCGAGCGTGAGGAATTGCAACGGCGCGCAGCACCGCATTCACAGATCACAGAGTGGGAGCTATGCAGGCGACTTCTCGAGGTGTATTTTTACCAAACAAAATGGAGCACGTCAATGGAGAAGACTCGAGTACTCACAGCACGAAGACCAAATGTGAAAACTCGCATGGTTCCTTCGCATGCTATCTTCACGTCCTCGAGACAATGCACACGGCAGATCCCTACACACTCCGACGCCCTACGCGAAGGAAAGGCAAATGAGGAAGAACGCCCCCCGGTCAATAGACGATTAACCTTGTGAGTACAGATTTTCTGGAGCTCCACTTCCTCATGCCTGTGTGTCAAAAAGAACCCATCATTTGCTCTCGCCAATCCATGGACCCGCGGTTGAGGCTCCAGCCCGACGAGCATATGTATTCGCGGCCCCCGAGGCAGGAATATTCAATTCGGGATATTCCATCGGATAAACCTGCTAAGTAGCTAGTGGTCCACGGTATGACGACATGACGAGATGCCTGGCCCGCCGGTACGATGGTTGCCTCTGTCCACAACGGATTACCAAGCATCGCCACCACGGGGATAACCTCCCTTTGCTGCCTGGAAGCCAAGCCGCACCATATAAATTCACCAACGCCGTAAATTCGTGAATCTCCGAGTGGCATCAGCATCCCCCTCCTCCGCAAAAGCCGAGCGCACACAACAGTGGAAGGTGATCAGCCTCTCGTGGTGACCACGCCTCTGCCGAATCAGGGCACTCCTTTGCTAAGACCATGGGCAAATGCTGCCGGCATAAACCGGAAAGATATCCTCCCGGGTCCCGGTACGGCCACCGCCAGCATGCACGGCGGCGCTAGTCTGGGAACGCGGGAACACCGCACAGTCGATACCGTCAGCCCCTCGCCGAAGAAGAGCAACCCTGAATAAGCCCGCCGCACAGAAGTAAATGAGGAAGTGACAGCAGGACGACGGCCGCCGTACGGCGCTATCCAACCTGCCGGAAGGCCATCCCAAGACCGAAATCGCCCTCCCCCAGGAAGCATCGCATGAGGACCATCCTCTCGAAGTAGGATACGCGTTCCAGGAAGGCGGCGGGGCGCTGGGATGCGGCTCCATGCTCGGGGAACGTCGACGGGGACCTAAGTATCGAGACTTAGTCTGGGTCCGTTCCCGCCACCAAATGAGCTGAAAAACAAAATCTGGCTCCGTGGGTAGGTACCCGAAGACGCATGCAATAGCAACCCCGCAACATCTTCTCTCGTAGCCCCATCCGGTTCTAGCGCCGAAGCTGGCGTCCTCTGAAGGCGCACAGGGCCACGCACCTCGCTCACCCTCTCTGTGCAGGTTTGCCATCGTATACGCCGTGCCGTTTGCAGAAAATTCGCACGAGATGGACGGACGTGGGCGTGCGAGAAGGGAAGACCGTACGTTATCCTCGTGTACGGTTTTCCCACCTGCAGTAAACCCTGGACGGAATCTGGGAAATGGCGCGTTGCACGTTGAATGAGATGCGCGAATTTCGCGATGTGGGACGACAGGATAAGAAACTAATACCAAAAAGAGACGACGCATATGCATATTAGAGTCTAAGTGTAAAGACCACTCACCACAAAGTCAGACTTTGCCCCAGTCGTTCGTGGCCGTGCCAGCCGCGAACTTGGCAGAATACCGGCATCGAACACGTTGTCGTGCCTCTGGATTACACATCCAGACGATCCTCCGCCCTTCGGCCCATATTCAGCGTCATAGATTCTCAGGCTTTTGACGTGGCACAAGAGGAGGGGCCAGGACCTGGAGTGGGTTTTACCTCTATCTCCGTGTCGATGTCTTCCTTTCAAGCCCGGAAGGATTTGCGGAGTGAGTGATAATCCCGGCCGTCAGAATTACGCAACCCAGACCCCGTTCGAAGGAAGTTGTGGTCATGCTTCAGCCTTCGCATTTTCTGAACATCAGAAGCCAGTGCAGTCTCGCGGTGGAAAGCAAGCAGGTGTCCACCCTCGCTGGCGCCCGCGCGTCTTCCTACGTGTCTCACAAGCGCCGAGGTTTCGTCAGGTGCGGATCACTGACCAGCACCGAATCTGCGGCGGAAGCCGGCGTTTGAGGTTAGCTCACCTTCGAACCGCGCAGGATGGAGTCCAGTGCCGACCACACCGAGACGAATATTCGCATTTTTCGATGCCTTCCGCGACGAAACATGATCGCACCCACCTAAGTCCGCCGAGCCACCGGCTGCACCTGCCATGTGTGCCACATACGTATTCACCTTTACAGCCTCCGCAGACTCCATTGACATATGTGCGTCCCTCAAGGAGACTCTCGACGTCATTAGGACTCAGTAAATTCAGGGCCGCCGCCCCGAACGCAATACGAACGGGAGGCATGTCAACAGGAGACTAGCAAACCAGTACCATCCACAGCGCGCGTATACAGGGCATGGCAGTCTACTAACCATTCGTATCAATCGCCAGGCCGGATCGAGGCGAGGAAAGCCAAGCACCTCAGGCTCCAGGTTCGAGCGCGCGACTCACGCACAGCACTCTCACCAGCACAGCACACACGCCAACAGCCGACTGCCAAAAATGCGGTTTGAATAATCAATTGAAACGGAACGTTTTTCCGGTGCGACGCAACGTCATGCGCGCAGTCTATGTGTGCGATATTAGATACAGCATGTACAAAAAGTTGGTGCTACAGTACTTTCCACGCGAGGAGGGCCCTTTGCGTTTATACGCACCGCGCCGAGGGCGGCCGGCGCGGTGTCCATAGTGTTCAGTTCGAGAGAATGGAAAATGCAAGTGCGTGTGGGAACGAACAAGGGATGGGGCGATTCGGTAGCAGAAGAACAGACGATGCAATGACGAGGTGACGCAGAGCACAGAACGGATGGCGAGACAGAGCGAGGCAGGGGGGCGGGGATGGGTCGAAGGCTGAGCTGACGACCATGATGGACTGCAGCGGGAGGAGACAAAACCAGACAAATTGTCCGACGCGAGAGTGGGTGCTGGCGAATAAACCAAGGCACGCCGATGCAGAGGAGATGTGACGAGACGAGCAAAGCTGCTAAAAATGCAGAAGACCTATCATACCAGCGCGACGCCGAGAAGAACCAGGAGAAAAAAATGCAGCAAATGAGTGTGCAGTAATGAGTGTGGACTATCATACCGTGAAGCCGGGATAGATGGGACGTAATGCATTGCGGGAGAAGATGCAAGGAGCGTGTGTCGTGAGTGATAAGTTAAACGAGCGTGCGGGTTGAGTGCGATGACGGCGCGCTGGGGTAAATGGATCGCTGCATTATGCAGCTGGGCTCATGTGGAGGGAGGCGTCGGAGGTGGCATGTTATGGTGTGCGGATCAATCATTCCTCATATGGCGATGGTCGCGCACGGCGCCCGCTCGGCCTTATGAGATGTACGACCACGCCAAGCTGACCCTCCCGACGTCCTTAATGACGACCTGTGCCTGAACGCGGCACACCTGCAAACGGACGCCATACCGCGTGAGCGGCGCGGGCGGAACTCGCGACAACAAATGGGACTCACCGTGTCCGCGACCTCCCAGTCCTTCCAGTAAACATGCAGGCTCCCGTCCTCCTTCGTCTCGATCTTGCGCAGCGTGCCGAAGCTCTCGCACCATTTGACCACGTTTTGCACTCGCCGCTGCTGTTCCTGTTGACAGTGGTGCAGGTCCTCGGCCGCCTGACCTTGCGAGATCGACGACGACGTGCGCGCCTGGCTGAGGTCGAGCGGCGCGCCAGAGATGACGAGCTTCTTCTTACGTCGTTTCGGACGGCCAGTGATAGAAGCGAAGAACGACTGAGGGCGGGGCGAGGGAACGAGAAAGGAGGGGGACGGAGTACCAGGGGAGGGGAGGGGAAGTGTTGGCTGCGGAGGAGATCCGGGAGATATGGGTCGATCGGCAATCTGCAGCCTGAGCGCGTCATGTGGTGCCAGCGGTGGTGACGGGGGCTTGGGAGGCGACTCCCCAAGCAGAGGCGACTCGCGCTTCATGTACGGGTTCTCCGCGAATACAGGCGAGTCTTCGTCTCCCAGCTCCTCCGGCATGCACGACGGCGAGCCAGTTCCGAAGGGATCGGTGAACTCGGGCGTTTGGATGGGGTCGATCGGCGTTGGTAGTGTCGACGCAGACGACGCGTTGGACGAGTCTGATGTCAAGGAAGGCGCCTGCTGCATCCTGGGCGGGATCGTGAACGAAGGCCGTGAGGAGTGGTGAAGAGCGTCGCGGGAATCGATGCGGCGAATGTGCAGGTCGACCACGTCTGTCGACCCACGGGGCGTGTTGGGCGGAGGCAAAATCTTGGTGACAGAACCAGACCGCCCTCGACTGGATATTAGACTAAGCAAGCGGTCTCGCTTCCTGGTCTTGCTAACCGGAGACGCCGGCATAGCATCAAAGGCGCCCTGGATGATGCGCGGGCGGGACGCCACCGAATCAAGCGACCAACGAGATGCTAGGCCGGGCTCCGCATCCTCGCGTGGCCTTTCCACTTCGACTGGCGATTCAGTGATCGCTTCGCCTGGTGTTACTACGTAATCTGACTCTGGGGTGAGCACGGTCGAAAGCGATGGCGAGCTGCTGGTGGAGAACGACGGTGAGGGTGTCGTCGCGAGCTCTGCCAGCTTGCGCAACTGTGGGGACGAGGCGGAAGTGGATAGGGTGGGCAGCGCTGGTCGCTGCCTTCTTCTTGGGCTGGGGCTAAATGATAGCGAGCTGTTGGAGTGTCCGCTGCTTGGCACGGTGGCGCTGCAACTTCGCCCGCGACCAACGACTTTAGGCATGGACTGTGAAAAAGGCTGGGAGACACCGCTGCCCTCTTCGACGTAAATGCCAGAACGTTTCTCCGCTTCTGTCTCCCGCTCCTCAAGGAGAGAAAGAGTAGATGAAATAGAAGGGTATGTCGCATGGCGTTGTGTGAGAGGTCGGAGGGCAGCCGGAGACCCATGGGACCGTGGGAGGGTACGCGCTTTCGGTGGGGTTGCGAGACGAGGTGAAGGAGGAGGGGTGTGTTGAAATTCGCCACGAGCGGAGCGAGGGGAAAGTGGGGGACTGCTCGCTGGAGACGACAGAAAAGATGTCTGAGCTGGTGATGGAGGCGGTACCAGGGGAAGACTGGGACGGTTTCGCAGTCGTAATGGTGGGACCTCGGGAAGGGGCTAGATGTTTCGAGCGTCAGCTACGGCGATCTGCTGAAGGCAGGAGAACGAAATCAAGGAGACGAGACGGATTGTGTCGAATGTGGTAGCGATGGAGTAAGCGTATTCATCGCACCGAAACAAGGGAAAAGAAGCCTAGTCCTTAAAGATATAGCCGGATAGACCTGGCTGGAATCTGTTACCGTGTTGGCAACCAGACATCCCAGCGTCTCAACAAGCCTAAGCCTGATTAGTCATCTCAAAAATCTCCCATCGGGCTCGTGAACGCCACCAGATCATCCGGACATCGCAATGCAAAGCTAAAACCTGAAATGCGACCGAACAAGTCTCCGAGACCGCACCATACGTACCATGCCCACCATCGCGCGCGTGCAAGGAGGATCGGAGCAGAGAATCGGTCCCATTCAGGCGGAATACATATCACATCAAGGAGGCGCAGAAGGCAAGTTGAATGGAGGGCGAAAGTGCGGGAACATACCTTGTCAGCGTTGCTCAGAATGGGTTGTGACGCGCTGCGAGTGCGCGATCGCAGTGGCAAAGCCGCAGACTGCCTTGCGGTGAAGAGGGTAGGATCATACATATACGGAAGACAGGCTTCCTCATCCTCGACTGGTGTGACGTGTCGTGCGAATCAGGGCTAGGAGGAACGTGGAAAAGAACCATGTGTGACATACCGTCAAAGAGGTCAGGAATGCCGGTAGGAGAGTCGGCAGCTTCCTCGAGAGCCCAAGAGTATTCGGTTTCTATCCACCTGGCGGTGTCGTTGAGGTAAACGGGGTTGGCGGGATTGGGTTCGTCTTCCTGAAAGAAGCAGCGGCCCTCGTAGCCGAGCTGCTGGAGGAGCTCAAGTTTCGCGTCCAACTCGCGAGGGGACGCGAAGGAGGGGTGCATGGTGCGTGGTGGATGTGTGGCTGGGGACAGGTGGCAGAGGTGAGGATGGTGAAAAACGCACGCGTCTGTGGACACACCTTGGACGCGTGCGGCCGCGTGTGGGGGAAGCGAGGGATGAGGTAAAAGTTACGTCGGTGACAAGACGCGTCTTGAGGGGCGGGACGAGGGGGACGGGGGGCGGGGACGGGGGCGGGGAGGGCGGGAAGGCGGGCTGTTATGGGAAATGTGAAGGGAGGGATCAGCGGGAAGGAAGGAGGAGGAGGGAGGGTATTTGAAGCACGGTCGCGAGACATGGGGACTGTGTACTCGCTTGGCCGAGGGTTTGATGTATGAACCGAACCAGAGGCTCGCGAAAGCCGGTGGCAGACTCGAATTCCGATCCCTGGAACTCGCTTAGATTTCTCCCCACCTCGGCAGAATACCCACGCCTGCCCTCCTGCTCACGTAAGCCTACCCCCAATCTCTCCCCCACCCCCATTTCCAGCCAATCCCCGCTCCCAGATCCCAGAGAATCCCCGCTATTTACGGCCCGTCTCCGGCACCTGCTGATCCGTCTACCGCCGGCCCCCCGGCCGCGTCGTCCAGCCCGGCGGAGACTGTTGCCTCGTCCTTTCTGCGCCCCCTCGAGAGGATGTTCCCTTGGGCCCCAGGGCCAGAATTACCATCGTCTTGGGTTCCGCGAACGATGCAGCCCGCTTCTTCCTCAGTCTCACCGCCTTCGAGTCCTTCCTCTCTGGGAACAGCCCTCAGAGGAGTTAGGCAGGACATCCGCCTTTCCACCCCCGCCCAGCCACCCACCCTCCCGCTCCCCACCGCCCGTCTCACTCACGCCGACGCTCTCAGTCAAACACGTCCTCATCTCCATCACGTCCGCTGTACCAAAGGGTCGAATCCCTGCGCGTGACGCCATTTCACGTCCTCTTGTCATTGTGCGCCACCACTCTCCACGACATGCCGCTCAGTCACCGTCGGCCATCCTCAATCAGTGCGTCAACGCTTTCCATCCCTCCGAGGCCACGAACCAGCTTCTATGTACAGCCGCCGGCTTGGAATCGTTCCAAGTCGCCGCCGTTTGGCCTCGTCCTCTCTTCGATATCGTACGGGATCTGCGTTTCTGACCCGCAGGGCACGGTCTAACCGTCACTTTTATGTCCGCGATCGTGCGTATCTCGCTGTGATTCTTCGCCTGGCCCGGCGGCATGAGCAACAACACTGAATGTTTGTCGGGAACGAACACATAGATCTGCTTTGACCTCGCCGCGTTCCCTTCACCCGTTCCGCGACTTG
This sequence comes from Ganoderma boninense, assembly GCA_002900995.3. Lineage (NCBI taxonomy): Eukaryota > Fungi > Basidiomycota > Agaricomycetes > Polyporales > Polyporaceae > Ganoderma > Ganoderma boninense. The sequence goes on along the minus strand of CM035312.1, from coordinate 2,114,525 downwards.
CCCTTTACGTGTGTTTAGGCGGCCCGTGCTCCGAAGCACTGTGGCCGTTCCGCGCTGGATAGTAACCAGCTCAAACTCGAATCTTGCTAATACGCCTCTGTGCCTTGTACTGGAATTGCGTTCTGGGTATTCCTTTCTTTGCCTTCGCTTCTGAAACAGGCTTCGAAGTCTCGATCTGGATGTCCTGCCTCATTTCCGTTCCACGGCCTAACGCATCCCTCTCTTGTAGGTTCATGGGGCTGCTCAGCGCCGAGTGCGATGTTCGCCCAGCTCTCATAAGGCAAGCGATCCGCCCTATCTTCCGCCTGCAAGTCGCCCTTTACTTCCACAACATTCCTCAGGCGTTCGGCTTTCCCTTCCATCCCACACGACCTGCCCATCATTCAAATTTCTATCAGCCCTAATCTCCGCCCTCTGCTCCGTGGACTCGTCCCCGATTTTCTCGCCGCCGAGGGCTGCGGAGGGAGGCCCTCGGTCGCCTATAGAACGAACGCCGTCGACCACTCCACCCGACGTCGATACCTGGCCGTGATGGGCATGGCCCACCGGGTCAGTCCGATTCATTGTGGATCATCAGCTCCCGCCTGCATTCACTCTCCGCCCAGTCCCCCCTCAACCCCATTCAACGATGTTGCAGACATACTGCCGTGGATTGAACCTTGAGCGCAGCTATCTTGGGCTGAAAGCAACCTGCACGGCAAACCGCGGCAACGCAGAGCTCGTGGGCTCTCGTGCCCTGTTCTCATCGCCAAAATTGTCGCGACACTTTCCTGGCTCCTCCTTCCCCGCACGCCTGTGGCTACTCTGTGCGATTCGTAGATCATCGATGGCGGAGAGGGTACGCAAAATCCCGGTTCCGGAGTTCAGTCCGTTAATTATGCGGAAGCGCGCTCCTTCTGTTCCGCGGCGACAAGCTTCTTTCTGCCCCTCAACCCTGCGGCCGAGGAAAGCAGACGATCTGGACTCGCTCGGCCTCAGTTGACAGTACATGTCTTCGCCACCCTCCCCGCCACCAAGGCGCACACCGACCGGTCTTATCCCGCTCCTCTATGGCCACTCCGTTCTAGCCGGATGGACGACAAGTCGGTGATTGTTGACCGGTGCTCGCATGTCTATCTGCCTGGACTGTTCTGGGCAATAGCGCTTTGTCGCCGCGACATACAAATTGCCCTCGGCCTACCTGATCCTGTTGGGCATACCATCGGGACTGGAACACCATACTGGGATCTATGTGCTGTTTGCCGCGTTGGTCGTTTGCCGGCTTGTATCGTCTATGCGCTCCTGCAAAAGGGCCCGGACCGGGTGCGCCCATTCACCAAGCCACCTATCGCCGAAAGCTGTCTGCGCGTATGGTTGTCGACATGGGCGGGCATTCTGTGCCTTTGGCGACTGTGAAAGACCGTGAAGTACGGCGCATTCGATGCCCTCGGTCGTTTTCTAACCGGCCGTGCCTGCTTCCTAGCCCCTCGTCTTCGGTCGTAGATCTACTTTCTACTGCGTGCGGCTTTGTATCACGGCTATGCGATACCGTTCACCTCTGGATCTTCCGTCTGCCAAAGTATGAGCCTGCATCCGCCCGTCCCTTCGAAACCCTCCCTTCCCGACGCAAGGAACGCACGTCCATCCTTCAGGGTTCCCGGTTCGGAGCTCCCATCGTTGAACGTAGAACCTTACTCGACACAGTAACACCCGCCGCGTCTGCGTCTCGGACCCATCTGTTCTGCTCTGAGCACCCGCAAGCTTGTCCGCGTGCCCGGCACGTCTATCTCCCACCTTCCCACCTCACGCGGCTGCTTTACCCAGGCGCCTCGAGGCGCGCACGAGGCTCTCTCGCCGGGGGTCCCCTTCTACTCAAACTCCCAGCCGAGGGCTGAAACACTTGTTCGTCACCTTCTGAGGGTTGTCGGTCCTCGCGTAGCCCTCCGATATTCGCGCACACTTTCGCGCATCATCGCGCGCGTGTCGAGCGGGTGACCCCGGTTGCCAGCCCCGTCAAGCCAGCTCACACTAGAATCCCCCCGCCCTGCGCCTCTCTGCGCCCACTTTCCTGCGCCTCGCGCGCTCGTGCGCGAAAGCAGAAAACCCGCTGCCCTTTCCGAAGAGGGCGCGCTGCGGCTCTCTGCACCCCTGCCCGTACCCGGTCTTGGCTGCGGTCACCCGCTGCTGCTGCGCATTGCAAACGTCTTCCCACGAGCGCCGACGCTTAAACCCGCACTTCTCAAGGGGGTATGCGAGGGCTTCCAGGGTGGATTCCTCTCGTCATATGCTCCCCGAACGCCCAAAGCGCGTCATCGCATATCATATCGACCCCGTCCTTCCAGAGTCCCCGAACCCGTCTGCACGAACGCGCCGCCGTTACGGCGTCGAAGTCTGGTCATTCTACTTATGCCTCGCGCCGCGCCGGGGCTGTGGAGATGCAGCCCCATCAGTGCGTTGCGCGCAGCTGCGCTTCGCTCGACCACTCCCAAGTCCAGTTGGATTGCATATTGCATTCCTCAGCACATCCGCCGTGGGTCCGTGCGTCGACTCCTTCGCGTTCCATCCGAGCGTGCTGTCATGCGCGGTGCGCTGTGGGAAGAATCGACTCGAGCAGCGCAACGTATCGGACTAGTCGTCCGCATCCGAGCCAGTCCGCTTCTGCGTCTGTGCGGGAAAGGATATGCCCGTCCACCTTCTTCCCGTCCAGACCTTGCTAATCGACTTATATGGGTCAAGAACCGGGCGCGAGGCCTACACCCAGCGCGATGTGTCCCAAACACGACGCCACTTCAGTGTGTTCTCTCTGCGACATGGGTCTTGGACGGTCATCTCTCTGACACTGGAAGATGTTTCCTGCAAGCTTCGCCTCCAACGTTCAGCGACGGTCGTCGATGGCAGGGGCGGCCGCCGAGATGGAACTTTCGTGGAAGCGTCTGTCGCCGAGCAGCCATGTAGAGTTGATGATATATTCGGGTAGACTGCACATGCGGGGCCCAGCCGAAGAAGGGTTATCACCGTACGTGCGCTCGTTCTCTTCCTCGCTTTCTCGCTGTGGTTCTAAGCGTTCCCCGCAGGCTGCGCGTTACCGTCGGGGGCCAGGACGAGCTTCACCGTAACCGTAATCGTATCTGAGCTCCGAAGCTCCGCCGCGCTGCCCTTTCTCACCTGCTGCTGGAGCGGAGTGAGGCGCCGCTGAGTCTCATCTGCATCCTGCTGCTGCATTCCCGACCGAGCGACGATGCGCGACCCCCGCCCCTTGCCCTTGTTCTTCCTCCACACACTCATTGAATATGGTTTCGGCAATGCCGCACTCCACGAAGCTTGGCGACACATTCGCGGGTAGAACTCGCTGCCCTGGCCAGGGGCCGGTGACGCCCACATTCACTTCATAAGTATAGCATCTCCGGAACTTCCTTCGTCTTCTCCTGCGTCCCCCCTGCCGGTCAAACTAGTTCTCGTGGAGCCGTTTCCTTACTACGGATAGTTCCCGAGCCGAGTCGCGCTCCCCCCATTACCCTAGAACCTTAGGCTGCATCCTCAGTTCAGCAGGGCGTGTTCCCGAGCCCAATCCTGCGTGCTACTCGGAGCCGGCCATGGATGGACTTCCTAGGATCGCAACAACCTCGAATTGACAGCGACGCGTCGGACTTTGTCTGGTCTCCGGGACGCGCCGCCTGCCCCTTGCCCTTCGCGCGTCCTTTCATGCGCATCATGAACTGCGTCCGCACGCGGATCGCCTCTAGTGCTCTCTCCCATGCTGCGTCGTGCTGGCCTATGGGAGGGGATCGTGCCGCGTCCCGTCAAGTGTCGGTGCCTGACGTCAGCGCGTTGCCGCGATGCGGTCGGTGAACGCGTTGACATCAACATAGAACCACACGCAACGTTGGCGCCACAACGTCGAAGACGGTGGTTAGCCTCCCAAAGTGGCCACCCTCGGGGTTCCGCTTAGGTGAGGACGGCTCCATCCTCGCCTCTGGTCGGCTTGCATGTAGCTTTATCCCTCGTTGCTGGGGAAGCGTGGCTGCGGGGATCCCGGGAGCAGCCTGCGAAAGCCCGATTGTCATGGTTTTCGGCCAACGTCAGGATCGAGCACTGGGGTGCGGGCATCAAACATGTCTGGAGATCCGAGCAGTATGCCTCCGGCGACCAAAGCAAGACTTGCAAAGGATGCGGTCGGACCCCAGCACTATTCCATCCTGCATCTTGAGGTACGTATTTCTCAATATCTTTCAATAGGAAGGCTCACATCTGCCAATCAGTGTCAGTCGCGGGTCGTTTTCAAACTTTGGCGCGGCTACAATTTTGCGGCACGTGGGCTGCGTGGGGAAGAAGTGCGCTCTACGGGCCCCAAACATGGCGATATTTGAGCAAGCCTTTTGAACTCAAAGGTATGCCCATCACTCAGCCTGTGGCTCCCGTCTGGTGTGGTCGCTTCTGACGGACATGCTGCAGGGAATACTGTCGCTTGTGCCGACTACGCCGAATATAGTTATCAGCGCTATTGCCGGTCTCCTCAACTGCCGGAGTCGGCGAAGCGAATGAATCGTCGACTGGTCCCATTCACGGGCTCGGGCCGTCTGAAGCTGCGAAGGTTTGATCCGGGTTGGCGTGGTGTCACGGAGGTGTCGAGTTGAGCTCTTTTAAGCAAGTACTGACTGGCCAGTCCATGCTGGAACTGACGTATGAATGCCAGTATGAGTCGATACGCGTGGCCACGACCACATCTCGAATATATCGAAATCCATAGGGCGACCAAGGCTTGGCTCAATTACCCCAGAAATTGGTGTTTGCCCCCCTAGTCTCCGCCAATACCTCGGAGCCGCTTCGACTTCCCTCCGCTCCGTGTCTTCCAGATCCATAATGCTGGAATGCTCTGGGTTGCATGAAGCTTTACACTAGTCTCATTGCTGCGTGTCCATCCCTTCGGATCTGTCAAGGCCTTCCATGGACGGAGGTGGACGCAAGGTGCCTTCCTTGTTTGACTTCGAGCTATTCAACGCCGGCCACCTCGCTGCGGCGTCACGCTCTACTCGCCCAGACGCCTCCGAAGCATCAAATATGCCACGACTTGGACAGGATCCATACCTGCCTCTCGTTTCACGTATGGCATCATAAACCTCTTCTCAACTGGTCTCCGCGACGCTGGCATGATCGGTCGATCAAAAGCGCCCTTGCGCTCTTAAAACGATCGTTCATTATCGTCCTCGACCGGTGTAGGACTGGGGTAGGTATGCCGAACTTTACAATGGACGGTCGAGTCGCGGCTCGATCCTCGTAATTCCCTCTTGGATGGTGCTCTGCTCGATATACGATATTGTTCGTTAACAGCCTTGCGTATGTTAATTTCCTATCCTGTCGCTCTACGCCCGAGTGCCGCGACATTTGCTCCGCACCCTCACGTTTCCTGCAACATATACGCCTCCGCCCTTCACGTCAACCCCAAATTCCCCTCCAAATACTGCCTCAAGAAGCAGCACGTTCTGAGCCTTACCTGACACCTACCTGAGCAAGTCGTATTCTCCGCAATCCCCACCAAGAATGTTCCCAGTATTGAAGCTTCCTGCCGTTGAGGCGGGGCCGCTATTAGTTTACCCATTCATTCCGACTGCGTCATGGGAAGATTAGAAGGATGGATTTTCGTGCAGTATGTCTCTTTCCATGGTGGGCGCACAGCATGCCGCCGTGCTGTCTATATGGCTTGTCTACGTCCCGAACGTGGGCCGTAGCGATAATCGATCCGGTTCATTCTAATGCCATAGAATGTGCATTCGAATTCTCCCAGAAGCGTTCGTAGCCTTATGGCGTCCGAAGGAGATGTGCACTTCTGAAAGCCTATTGTCTCGCACATGATGATGGTGGAAAAATCTGCCGAGTCGACGTGACCGCGGGATCCTCTCATCGCTTGACGGATTCCTGCTCGTCGTTCCCCGACAAACCCCGTGTCGCTGGCTTGTGAATTCACGCTGGTGAGTCACCAACAGTCCATCGGCCTGAATGCTCGGGGCATGTCTGACAATCCCGTCGTACGCGCGAGCATCCGACCGATGTCCTCTTAACGGGGAGAAGGAAGCATCAAACACATATCAGTTGCGCGTGCGCCGGTCGCCCACGCATGCGTAGCTTAAGTTTGAGGTTTCAAAGCTCCAGAGTCCAACTTCGAGGCGGCCTAGGGTGGACGCCGGAATGACCGCTCACCTTTCCGCCACGCATCGTCCCTCCTTTGAGGTTACCTTTCTGAGAACCTGACGGTTACGTGATTTGGCGGCGATTAAAACACGACGCCAGGTCCGGACCAGATCGGCGAGGAAAGACGAGGGAACACGAGGCCAGAACGTTGGGGTTCGATGACCAGATTGTGTCCCCATTGGCAATCGGGGTCCGGTTCTGGTGGGAGAACGCAGAGAAGTCGAGCGAAGGATCCCGCGCAGAGGCTCGCGGGATAGGCTTGCTTTTGACTAAGCTGCCATATTGCAATGTAGGACGTCACGTTGTCGGCGGACGGCGTTAACGACTGATATCTTCGGGTAGGCCAACCATGAGGATGAAAAATTTCATCGGTTGACGTACAAGACACGGGCGTTCCGTCGACATATATTATATGATAGACACCAATGTCTGTCCGGGTTCCTTACCTCGAGCTCAACGCGATGCTCAGTAGTAAGTACAAGCCGGGTGCGGGAACGACCGCACCGGTAGTGCATTAGAATAACGAGCTGAGCAGCTCACATTGGGTCTGAAGATGGTTCACCTAGTACCGACGTTCTCTGGGTCAAAGTCCAACCAGCACGGTCCACTGTGAAGCCGAGCCCAAGCATAACGAAGCCACGCGCTTGTCGTGTCACCACACCCCCCACGCTACAATACATCGGAGAGCAAGCAAGGTACACCGCGATGACGGCAACCAAAACGCCACCCTTCCCATTCGTGCGCTCATGTGCTCGGAACATCCTGCCGACAGAACCGCCGTAACCTCCCATTCACTGTCCTCTCGCGCTGCCCAAACGTTCCGAGGCTCAGAGGCCGAAGTACCGGTTGGCGCGGCCGACAATGACCAAGAGGATATCGACATTATTATAACAGGCATGTTCGACCCGACTGGACGATGAGCGAGGACAAGCCGTGCTTCCGTATCATGATAGGCCGACCGTAGTGTTACTCGCAGTATGCCACATTGCACAGTAGACGTTTGGAACCCTTAGCGACCTGCAACGACTTGACTCCAACTACCACCGCGAAGAAGAGCATAAAATGAAATTTTCGAATGGGGATGAAAGTTATGCAACACCCGGGGTTGGTGGTGGGTTGCACGACCACAGGTAACGACGCGTTATCGGACACCATGCAAGGCAGGTCTCCAATATCGCCGCAGCCGAAACTCGTAGGAGTACTCGGCACGGTGGTCTAAGCCACAGACCCGATGGCACTAGTACGGGTTTTCGGGAGACGAAGGAGCCTATATGTGCAGTCTTTCGCATAAGGAAGTCACGCACGGTGAGAATCGCCCACGCGGCAACTCGATGCTACGAGACCGAACGTCTTGAAGTCCGTATTTCGCGCCCCGTATCTTGGTACTATGCCATTGCCAATCGGACACTGGACAGAAATTGGAGACGGGATGTCGGCGGGACCAGCGGCTAGTTGATGGAGGACTCAAACAGCGCCCGAGAAGCAGTTCAAGCACTCGTGACGAAACGGTTCAATTGAGCCCGAAAGGGGAACAAACGGGCTGCCTCATCGCGACATCAGAGTGGAAAAACGTGCTGCTCATGTCCGCACCGCAGCCCAGACCCACAGCAACGAACCACCGCCACTTGACATGTGCGAGATGTATCGGAGCGCGGTCCAGGACACTATTACAGAGAAGTCATTGCGAGCTGCAGCCGTGAAGTTTTTGAGGAAGAAGAGAAGGCTTTACTCACCGCGGCGAAGACCAGGGATGCAGTAGAACTAGCCGCGCGTTGCGCGGAGATGAAGCTGTTTGCGCTGAATTTATGGTCAACAAAGCCACACAAGAGCGACAGGTGGAAGCACTTACATGTAAGGAGATCCTGCGGTGGGTGGGGTAGTGACGTACACCCCATACCGCCGATGACATCGATATGAATGGGGCATTGAGGTTGGGAGATATGCCATAAGAGAGTAAGAGATGAATAGCATAGAGTAGTCGTGGCTATGTACATTTTATAGCGTGATCGTTACGGAGATACTGAGAGCAAGCAGGAGGAAGAAGCAAGAGACCATCCGAGATGCCTACAGTGTACAAAGTAACGTAGCAGATCTAGGAAAGCGTTATAAATACATAACGTTACGGGTATAGGAACCAAGCGAGAGGCCGAGCGGGGAAGATAGATGATAATGTACCAGAAGGGAGAGCAGGAGACTGAGAGGTAGAGAGATAGAGAAACAGGAGATCGTGTGATAGATACACATTCAGACAGACAGACAGGGTAATAAAAAGGAGAGCAAGCAAGGGCAGCAAGAGATACACGAGCGAGTGCATCCACCAAAGCCTAACAGCAGCCAAAAAGCAAGGAACAAAACCACGGATTCGTAATTACGAGAACATGTCTTCGTAACGGGTCGTAAAACTCACCTCCTCGGCGCAGCCATACACCTCCGGCTGCGTTTTTTGTTTTCATTGTTTTGAGCGATACTTCTAGTCGACGATCGGATTCATCGCCGCCCCCATGGGTTCGCGCTGCGCCCGCCGACGGGCGTGGCCAATGTCTCGCGCGCCTTCTGCGCCGTGACGTACATCGCCATCGCCTCCTCGATGTTGACACCGCGAGCCTGGCCGCCAGCGGCGCGATCCAGGGTTTTCGACGCCATCTCGAGCATGTCCTCGAGATGATCTTCCTCTTTCAGCGGCCACTGACGTCCAGCTGGACCCCTAGCGAATCCAGCAGGGCCCGTTGGGCGGGACCGTGGTGACCGTGACCGTGGCGGAAACCGGAAGGGCCCGCTCCAGCGTCCGCCGCCCACTGGGTCCAACCACCACCTCCCATACCAGGACCCATTCCCATACCCATGTCCATGCCCATGCCACTAATATCCCTCCCGAATCGCCCTGCGGCGGCCATGGGAGGGGCAGGTGTGGCAGCCTCCCGGTCGCGGTCGGGATGGGCATGGTGCGCATGGTGGCCAGGGCGGCTGCCGCGCTCCTTCTGATGCGACTGGACAGGGGCCCCCTCCCCGCCGAAGAGAGCCCACGGCGACGCGCCAGCAAGAGCCCCAAGCATGCTGCCGAATCCGCCAAGGCCATCACCCTGCGGGTCGCTCCCGCTTGAATCTTCGTCATCGCCTTCGTCGTCCTCGCTGAGGCCGGCATCCTCGTCCTCGGAAGATGAGCCCGCGAACCACGCCACGTAGTCCTGGCCTGTCGGCTCGGCGGGCATTGGCGGTGGCGATGGCGGCTCCGGGGACTCAGGCTCGGACACCTGCGCG
>CM035312.1:2033014-2097274 GCA_002900995.3 Ganoderma boninense | reverse complement strand
GCGTTCGGCGAGCTTAGCAGTGATGAAGGCAGCGATTTGTGTCGACAACATAGAACAAGAGGATAAGATGGAGAAGAGAAGAGGAAGACTGCGCCTGGCCCAACCCTGACCCTCGGCAGACGCCGGAGAAAAAGTCCGACTTGATGGGGCCACGCCTCTGCCTTTTGTCCTCGCCCGAGTCGACGCTCGTCCTCTCCAGTGCCATGGTGACCCTGCACGAACTTCTGTGGCTCGCCAAAGCTTGCGATATTAAAAAATAAGGTATGTCGGGCTCGCCGTTCCTGGCACGCGGAAAGACTCACGGCGCCTCCAGGTTTTTGGCGACCAGCTGGTCTCTCTACTTTCCCGTCGCTGAGATTCCTGCGATGCCAGGAGACCAGGCTTGCACAGAGGCTTCAAACTCCGTTGGGGCTTTGTACGCTTGAGGTGCGCTACGTTCGAGTTCCGTTTTGGTCGATCGGGGACAATCGATGGTGAACGCCGATCGTCCTGGCACTCGACGGAGGCAGTTCACCCTCGCATTCATGGATTGTTGGGCATCCATCATCGTGGGCCTCCTGGCGAAGATATACCCTCTAGCTCACGCAATAGGGAAAGAGTGGGAGTGCTATCTTGACCCACGTACCTGTGGCCTTCAAGCTCCAAATTCCACACGACTAGAGATGTGCTCTTCTGCCAGGCATGCAGAACACATCTCTAGGACAGAGGGTTCGATGGCCGTGTCGTGGCAAATCCATCGTCTCCTCGCTGTCACGATTTGTATGCTCTGAGATTCGTTGCAGAAGTGAGACTCGCTGAAGTTGCACTCACCGCAGAGCTGCTACGTCATCGCCGATCCCTCTGTTTGGCGGAACTCGGGAGAACAACCAGCGTTTGCAGTCGCATCGTGATCCTGGCATACGTTTGTGATGTGGACGGAGATGGAAAGCAGACCCAGAGTAGCTCACAGGTCGCATTCGAAGCTGTACTTGTGATGTCGTGAAGGAGAGTCTGGGCCCCTTGAATCGTTGAACACGACAATCCGATCTTCACAATCATGATCTCTACCTTTTTCGTCGTGAGCTGTGGGCTTGTTTCGCAACCCGAGTCGAGCTTGAGTCTACTCATCCGATTTATCGCCTGATGGCGGTTTTCGTCTGCGTGACGAGTGACTAGCGTGAGGCTAGAAAGGGTCGATCTATATACCTCCCCTGTCGTCGCAGGTCACCGTGGTGTTGGAACAGACGGTTAATCTCCTCCAATTAATAGCCTAATGGCTCTCCCGGGCGAAGCACGCGCTGTTTCTAGGCTGACATGCTGTTCAGAAGAGTCTCCAGTTGTCAGTTGGATTGCATCGTCTCGTCTCAAAGCTTGACGATTCACCACAGCCTAATCAATCTCGCATCCTGACTTGGGCAAGGGCGTCTAATGCCAAAGGGCGATTATGCCCGAACAATGACGTCGGCGAGGCGCAAGGTGAGCCTATGGAGCTGACGTTTGCATTTTCCAAGTAAGCTGGCTGTGTCTTGGCGCGCTGTTGTGGAACACGCTGAGGTCTGCTGCGCCACGCTATATATTGAGCATGCCCTTGATGTCGAGCCCTTCGCCCCCCTCTCTCCCCTACGACCTTCACGACGTCTGCAACGCCATTTCAGTCCTTCAAACACCACCCAGTGGATACCGTAAACAATGGCCGATCAGGTCTCCCCTACCAGCGACGTCATTCTATACTTCCTTGCGATGTGAGAATGAGTTCGGCTGCAGTCGGGAGAACTTTCTGACGTCATACCCGCAGCTTCATACCGCCCCTCGCCGTGTTCTTCAGTGAGCGGCGTGTGTTCGTTAGAAACTGAGGACGTCTGCTGACTTTCCTTCTTTGCACTGTCAAGAGCGAGGATTGAAAGCAGGTCGGACAACGTCGTGCCATGGCCAGAAACGTCCTTACTGAGCTTTCGCTGAACCACAGATTTCTGGATCAACATACTGCTTTGGATCCTTGGGTGGATACCAGGCGTTCTCCATGCTTGGTTCGTCGTGTGGAGACTACGTGTACCGCATTGTACTAATTCCAATATACCCTAGGTATATTATCTCGAAGAGCGAAGGCGCCATGTGAAAGCCCTTGCGACGTTTGATTTCGGACCTAGGACTCGAACTCTAATACTGTATTCATAATCCTCTTTTCTATCCATCCTATTTCCACCCCTTTCCATGGGACACAGTTATCATACGAAGCACGCGGGCATTATTCCTGGATTATGTTCATATTGAGATCATGTTTGCAGTAACTTCGACTATATGTTGTTGACTGCTTCAATAGACATCAAGCTACTTTAGTCCTGGCAAATTCGTTCGACCACGTGGAGAGGCTGCCCGGAATACACCCTCGAGTGGCAGAGTTGGTATGGTCAATATTCGCGATATCTGTTTGCTGCTGACTATCATTAAGAAGGTCGGCTCGCAACTGCAGTCACCCATCCTTCAATCGACGTCGGCTTCTGGGTAATAAGCAAATGCAGCCACCGGGACGGAGCCATTTCAATGCCACAGAGATACCTTCAATACGTCTGTGGTGTTCAATGATGATTCAGAATACAATGGTAAGGAGATTTGGCAGGATACAACAGTGCAGAGTGAAGTCGGAGAACAGCGTGGACACGTAATTGAGAGAGCATAGATCAGGGTCAGAATGGGATGTAGCAGGATATGGCAGCGTGGAAGACAGTCAAACAGACTAACGCAAAGCAAAGCATGGGCAGACCCCAGACGCGGAGTAGTGGGTACGGTAGAGGGGGAGTGACAACAAAGTAAGTTACTCATGCCATTGGACGGTGAATTATATGTTGGGAATGAAGAGAGACTAATGAGATGCATTACAACAGGGAGTGCGTCATTGGAGTTGGTGGAAGTCGTCGTCGAGCCAATGTGTTGAAGAGCTGAATGCGTCCGCTTGTCAGTCACGACGAGGAATGATCGAACTACGGCCGAACCACGTACGTCGGATCCTCGTTCACCACGGCTCCTCAGAATGCTGTACCCTGTCATTGTCCTCTACCCAGTTTGCGGTGTAAGAGGACCTCGACAACACGTACGGGTCAGTGGCCATCGCGTGTTCGACCTCGGCAGTGCGAACGGCTGATTGATGCGTACCGCATTTCCTTATCAGTGTCCACTTTTCTCTCGCACCTTCGAATTCGACACGTCCAACCAACCGCCAAGGGCTTGTCTGGGGTCATTGCGTTGGTGGTTATAAGCTTGATTTTTGACGTCTCAGGCTTTATAAAGCTTTATTTCCCATCAGCAGCTGTGCTATTAGGGGAGGTTGACAGAGTCCACGATTCTGCTCATTTCTGGTAGATTCTCAGGGCGATTCTGGGACCCAGTTTTTGGGAGAAGTCGGGAATCGGACGCTTTGACCGAGAAACGGCGTTTTTTCTAGAGTCGCTTCTGCACTCCTCGATTCGAATTCTCTGGCCGCTTCTGACGACCCCAAACACTCCTTCCAGCGGCCTTAGGCGCCCGCGATTAGGGGCGGTCAAAGCGTGACGGTCAAGCTTGCCGCGATTTTACGACGATCGGGCCCTCGATTTTCCTCCAAATCATTCGGGGAACGACCCAGAATTGGCGGGAGAATCGTCCACCATGTATTAGCTACATACGCCTGCTGTTGATGGACCCAGACACAGACTTAAGCTGCTGCTGGCTTCCAATTTTTGCTCATGCCTTTCAACCACTTCGACGGGAGTCATCTCATCCATTCATGTCTGCACTCTGAGTTCACGCCGCAGGCCTGCTGTAGCGCCCTGTAATCTATATCGTACAAGAGGATAGATTGACCGTCCATCCCTAAATCACGTATCATATATGCAGCGAAAACAACGACGAATAGCGGCGAAATCGAACGAGCGGACGAGCACGAGGCACAACACGAGGACTCAGGGAAGGAATTTAAAACAATAAACGCACTCGTAACACCCTGGAAAAGGCAGGAGATTTGCTCACTCGACCTTCTTGGCCTCCCCGCTTTCGACCGGTTTTCGCCTCTCCAACACCTGCACCCACTTTTTCGGGAACCACCCTTCTCGACCCTCCCGTGTCCTGCCCTTCCACCATTCGCTCCCCTCGACCTGTCGGCAGAGCATCGCCCGGCATGTGAGCGGAGGTTGACAAATCTAGCGCTTTGGTTACGCACCTCGAGCCTCGGATCGACTTCCGCACCGGTCGCGGGGTCCAACTTCCCCATGATCGCCACGATCTCGTTCTCCTTGAGCGATAGCTCCGCCTGCGAGCTCGGGTCGAACGGATAGAGCGCCCGCGCAAACGTGAGCTGCGAGGGATCCAGCGGTGGGAGGGGGCCGCCAACGGCGTGCCCGGCCACCATCTGCGCCTCCTGCTGCTGTTGCTGCCGCTCGGTGAGGATCTTGATGAGCTTGTGCATGGCGTATGGCACGCCGAAGATGGCGAGGAGGAAGATGATAAGGGGCTTCCTGCTCGCCTTCGGCGCAGGTGGTTGGGGACCCTGCACGGGCCGCCCATTGATGAAGTCACGGAACTCGCCACGCATCGCGCCCTGGGGCGACGAGCGGCCGGTGAGGAGGTTGCGCATCCAGCGCACGAGGCCGAAGAGGCCGAGGACGCTGCCGAGGGCGTTGCGCAGCTGGCCAAACTGCTCGACGACGCCGACCATGGCGAAGAAGGACGAATGCGTCGCCATGAAGGTGCTCTCGAGCATCTGCGCGACGCCCGAAAACGTCTGCACGATCGAGTGAAGGAGCGCGAAGGTGTGCTGTGTCGTCGACTCGAGGGTCTGGGAGAGGGAGGGGTTGTTGGGGTCGAAGGGGCCGCCGGGCCCGCCCATGCCGCCGTACATGCCTGGCATGCCACCGTACATGCCATTCATGCCGTATCCACCGTATCCGCCGTACCCTCCGTAGCCCATGCCGCCGTACATGCTGTTCATTCCGTAGGGGGAGTAGGAGGAGCCATATGTGGAGCCATAGCGGTAAGGGGAGTAGGAGGAGTAAGGTGATGAGAAAGAGTTGTTGAGGGCAGTAGCTGTTGTAGGAAGTGCAGATGTCGTCGCTCCTGAGAATGCAGCTGGTCGTGTGGGGACCGAAGGAAGTGCGGAGGTAGAGGGTGCGGATGTCGCTGCAGGAGTACTCGCCACTGGAACCGTCGTCGTCGTCGTAGGTGCTGGTGTGGCCGGGGCGGGTGTGGCAGCGACCGTAGCACCACCCCGTTCCCAAGGCTTTGGTGGGGAAGGCATCGAAGGGATCCTGAAGCTGACCGAAGCTGGGCGAGGAGTGGTACACGGCGAGCACAACAGAAGCGCGTGAAAGACCAATCCGCTCTCTCCGCCTCTTGCGGCCTTTGCCGGCCGCACATAGACGCGCGTCGGGCTGCACAGCGTCGGCGACGACGTTGCCGATACCGACGCCCTCCGAGTCGACGCCGCTCACCTCCACCTGGACTTCCCCCTTCCTGTTGCTCGCTTGCGCTGATATTTACATCACTGGTCGAATTCTGTGGCCCTGCGAACGATCGATTCCAACCGGTGCTGTCACTTGAAACAACCGAGTTCTTTTGATCCTGGACCGGCACTGCCAGCATGTCCTGGTCTCGGCTTATGGCTCAGCACGCGGGGACAATGTGATCATATATATGAGTTCACGGCAGGTAGCTCTATTGTGCGAACAGCAAGCCGCCTGTAAGTAGCCGCAAGAGGAACAAGGTGAAGAGGCGATCCGTATATGGCATCTACGTTCGGGCCGTGATCGTATGGTTCGTCCCAATTGCCAATCGCTGCTCCGGTTGATGCCTGCTCCTATCGTACTCTTCGCACAGAAGTGGCCCAGAAAGCCGCAGTTGACGATGTCAGGATGAGAATACGATGCATTTCAAAGATAGGCATAGGGCATACATGTGAGTCATACACGGATAGACATAAAGTGATTTTTAACTAGCAAGGATCATGACGGTCTCAAACGCTTCTACGGAATATTCACCTCGGGAACAATGGTGCGGGCCCGATTACTTCATGTTCATGATCCTGACGCTCCGCCTGACCTTACTCCGGTCGATCTCGGCCATGGCCTGGGCCCTCGTCTTGCGCTTGCGCCGAACGGGGCCCGGAGGCGGGGGCATCTCGTCCTCAGAGTCCCCGAGCGGCTCCGTGTCGCAGCGTTCGTACTGCGACGCCTCCGGAGGCGGGGAGTCGGCACGGGGCGGCTGGACCATCTTGAGTTCCTCTGCGGCGAAGTAATCGGGCGGCAGCGAGCCGTCGCGCACGAACTGCCCATTTCCGTCGCGGTACCAGCGGACGGGGTTCTTCAACATCCACCCGGGTCCGAGGCCTCCGCTCACCAGCCGGTCGAGGGAGGAAGCCTCTATCTTCACGCGTCGGAGGGCGGTGGGTCGCGGCTCACGACGCGTGGGCGGCGTCGAGGGGCCATGGTTGGACGGTCCCGGGGTGTTGTCCTTCGTGGCGGGCTTTCCCTTGCCGTGCTTCGGGAAGGTTGGCACTAGGACGTACGGCTCCTCTTTGCGTGTAGGACCCGGTGAAGCCGCGGGCTTCTTGTGGTTGGCGTTCTTGTTGGGCGCATGGGCCTTGGCGCCCCTCTTGCGCACTGTCTTCTGGCGGCGCGAGGCGCGAGCCTTCTTGTCGGGGCTGCGGACGACAGGGCCATATTTGTAGGTCGCGGTGCGCGTCCGGGTCTGTGGGGCCTCGCTCGTGTTCGCAGCCGTGTCGTCGCCCATCTCCGTGTCGCCGTCGTCGCCACGCACTGTTTCGGTGTCGCTTGCCCCCATCTCCGTGTCCCCATCCCCGTCACGCGCTGTCTTGGTGCCGCCATTGCCCCCACGCGCTGTCTTGGTCGCGGCACCCCCCATCTCCCTGTCTCCGTCCTGGTCGGGTGGCGGGGAGAAGAATTGATCCCTCGACGCGAATCGGACGACGCGGTTGTCGTTGACGAGCTGTTGGTTGAGCTGTTGAGCGGCCTGCTGAGCGGCCTGCTGAGCGAGCTGTTGCGCGGCTTGCTCTGCGGCGATTTGGGCAGCATGTGCTGTGCGAGTGAGCATGCCTGCCCAATTTATTGGCGTCAGTACCTTCCATGCAGTAAGCACGCGCAATGATTCAACCACTGACTGTTAGACACTGAGTTTACAGGTGGTTGAAATAGCTTCTGGGATGCCGAGGTATGTTGGAGAGGAATGTGGGGGAGTTGCGTCGTATCCCATCCACTCCTGAGCTCCTCAAATAGCTTTACGTCCAGGAACGCTTTGTGGTGCTTAGTTGCAACGTTTGACCGTGAGACGCTTTGTATCGTCTCTTTATGGTGCGCGCATGCTTTGGTACCACGCCACAAGCTGGCCTCCGCTGATGACTGAAGCGTCAATGCGTCTTCCTATATCGGGAACCCGAGTGGCTCTTCTTTTGTTCCTCGTGCTGCCCTCTTGGAGGTGGCGAGGGCAAACATTGCAAACGGGCACTGAACCATGTGGCCCAAGTTCAAACGCTTACGCTCCAGATACTAGGCGCAGAATAACTCGTGCAGGGCATGAGCTCCTGCTGAGACCTATCTTCGTGTATTCAAACCGTTATTCATGTTCACTGACGGTTCATGCTTAAGTGTTTTCTATTGTCAGAATTCGTGTCTCCTGGGAAACGAGAGGCGTGAATGGACGTAGCGCCTCGTGGCCAATCGGCCAACGGCGAACGACTTCTGTCTCAGACCGACATGATGGTACCAAGAAAGACAAAGCAGGAGCCCACCGCCTTTCACCACTTTCCCCTACATGAGGATGCTCCGCTTTGGATGATCGGCACACGAATCACCCGTCCGCAGTCCACCGACAAACCGCCCGTTCGTCCGGTACAGCAGACTCAGGGTCTTACGCCGCTGCAGCACATTCATCCGACATATCACGCATAGTCATCTGCTGGTGCTGCTCGGCGTGGAGATGTTACCGGACTCCCACTCCCACCCCCTCAGCGGCCTCCCGTGCACGAGTCCCCCAAGCGATCGCACAACAACACGGCATCGGACCTAAGTTCGACGCGTACGACCATGTGCGTCATCCATTTCTCCGCCCATTGCCCACCAAGCTGCTATCCGGCAGGCCACCTACTTCTACTTCTATGTATACTAGTACGGTATATAAAACTCCAATTTTGAATGATTCAGACTGCACCTCGAGTGGCCGAAGTTTTATTTTTTGTGCCGAGACCACGGGGGAACTTCGACGATAATTGTCCGCTAACGCGTTTCTCTCTGTAGCAGGCATTATACAGCCATATACGCGTGGACGAGTCTATGAGGTGACTTCAGCACGGGGCTATGGCTTTCGCACTGGGCATCTAGGTAGCCTTCCACGTTGGTTTGGCCACGGTGCGACTTGAGACTTGTTGGCAAGCTGGTAGCATCGACGAATGGACATGATGGATTGGGTCGAGGATAATGCCGAGGTCCCTCGAATTCGAATGATGCGAGTCCATGGCAAGTGCTGCGCTGCCGACTCTGCAAGTGCACGCGACTGCATACTCTGTTCTATAGTTCCCCTGAAGATTATACTCTGCCCTTGAAGAGTCCTGGATCAGCTCCGTTCAACTATGCACATCGCGGAGCGCGACTCACCCACAAGCCAAGTCTTCTCCCGTCCCAAGGTTTCGGGGGCCCTTAGGACGTGTCAATCGGTAAAAGAGAAGTCGTTTGTCATGCGTGCCCTGGTTGCGACGGACCAGGTACGGTAAATAGGAACGTGTCGATGGCGGCGGTATCACAACTAGCGCGCGCTCATAAGGCTTCCATCCTCTCCGTTGGACTTGCACCACCACCACCACCATCATCACCAGTCGTCCTCCTCCCTTGCATCCGTTGCTTTCATCTACATTCAAGTCAGAACACATGGCTACCACTACGACTACAGCAAACACCCAAGTCCTTCCACCCACCGCACCGACAGTCGCCGCCGTCGCGCGCGACACTACTGCCCTTGACGAGAATGAAATTTTCGAGGGGGAGTCTTCCTCCATGCCCCTTGGCCGCAGTCCCGCAAGGTCTGCGCTCACCCTCATGTGGGAGGCCGTCGATGAGAGCAACAGTGCCAACAACGAGTATGCAAGCCTCATCCTGCGAGGAGAGTTTGACGGGGCGGCCGAAGCATTCCCGACCTTCCCGGTCTCTTCTCTGACCTCAACTCTACGCATCACGGCCTACGACGAGTTAGTATTCTAGACTTCCACATCTCGGGCTCGAACGGTACGTGTCTCTCGGGGTTGCGTTTCCGCCCTTCGATATCTGATCTTCAATACAGCGTACACGCCTCTCGATCCCCGCCCACACATGACAGTCCCGTTTTCCTTGGCTATCCCCACATTGTTGTATCGATATGCGTTCCATTTGCTTTCATTACGATGTCTGATTGTCTCGCTATCCCTTGCTACTACTTATACCCGACACCACCTAGTCACATACATATATGTTTTGTACTTGCCGCGACGAGCCGCAGTTTGCATATCGCTGCGAATCCGTGATGAATTACATCGTTTGTCGTTCAGGCATGGAATAAGATCAATAACTTACGCTCGCAACGGGTGGTGCAAGTTGGAGAGCACTGATTATCACCCAGCCTTCTCGGTATATGGTCGCAGATCCATGCTTGAAGTTCGTGTCGAGTCTCTTGAGGCTGTCTCCGAGCGCTCTCTTCGTTCTAGTGCAGACTCAGGGATAAGTAGCTGGTAGGGCACGCTCTACTACCAGGATCTTACATGAGACATTTCACAAACCAATAACTGGGATGCTGCCATTGCCCGCCTGAGGTAAGAAGTTGAACTTACTTACTACGTCACGGTGGCACTGCCAATAAGTACAGATGTCCTTCGCACATGGTAGTGTAAAACTTCGCGCCATGAAGTCGTGCAACATGCCAGTTAACATCTCTGTTAGTATATCGGTTAGTACACGCGCCTGTCAATCCACTTGATCGCGCGAAAGCGG
The DNA here is from genome assembly GCA_002900995.3 of Ganoderma boninense. Classification (NCBI taxonomy): domain Eukaryota; kingdom Fungi; phylum Basidiomycota; class Agaricomycetes; order Polyporales; family Polyporaceae; genus Ganoderma; species Ganoderma boninense. Next base: position 2,087,300 of record CM035312.1, on the reverse strand, counting down.
GGTTCGACTCCCAGACAGAGAGCTTACTTTTATTGTACGTGTTTGTTTTCTAAGGCAAGACGACAAACATACCAACTGATACGGTAGATGTTCGTCAAGCTTTCTATTCCTGTCAAAGAGTTCCGGTGATACATGCAAGACAGTCAGCCCCGGCTCGCACAACTGAGCAAAAGATTTCGTGCAAGTCAACTCAGAGACGTCCATATCAGTCGCCACCCCAAGACTCAATTTCCCTGTCGCTCAGTACCTGTGACTAAAAGAACTTGTCCTAAGGGTCTTGTTTGCAATTCGCTGCTCTATTATCAATGTTTAGCAGCTTCTCATGCCGCTAGCGACATGGTCTCGGGGAGCTTCTTCGCAGCTCTACATTACCGCCATAATAGCCCATACCCTCCCCAATAAGTGATAGAACTGCGACTGGTGGGGCTTCAATCAGGTTTTTGCTTTGAATTCATGGAGATTGTCCACCATGAGGCAGGCGCGCCGACCCGGTGTTCCGATATTTAAGGCAGGTTCCCGATCTGGGCAATAAGCGCCACGAGACATTGCATCTTCCTTCCACTCTCCACTCCACTGAACCACAACGCCATGACCTCGGCACCCTCGTCTATCACTAGCAACCTTCCCCTTAAATGGAGGAGAAAGCTCTACATGGCACACAACCACACAATTGCGGGGTATAACTCCGAGTCCGTCGACCGGGGTACATCAGGCCCCTCCTCCCTCGATCCAACCACCGGCCCCTCCACCGGCCCATGCGCATGCAAAGTCCAGAAACTCAAAATCGACGCCAGTGTACAGACAGATAGTGAGGAATTGGTAACGTACGAAAACAGGTGCGTGTTCGTTCTGCCTACTTCGCGAGCATTCATAATCTCAACTTGTCGTCCCTCAGTGGTGTACAAACCGATCAAGAGGACCCAGCACCAACGACCACTTCGGTGGACTCGCCACCCCCACCCGTGGTGATGTCCCACGCTCTCAACTGCGAGGAGTTGGCATGCAAGCTGAGCTTCATGCAAAAGAGGATGAAGGAGGGGTGGAATGCATTTGGGGAGCTGGCGGAGAAAGAGAACGTGGTTCCGAGTCGCCTTCCCCCGCCTCGCCCCCTCAAGCGAAAGCGAGATGCCCCACCGACCACACCTGTGGAGCCGGTGAGACGATCCAAGCGACTTATTCGAAAGGCACAGGGAGGGGACAAGGAATAGTGCGTGGAACTGGCCAGGTGCAACGACCACTGTATGTTTGCGCTTAGCTTTTGTTCGGACGTCATGCTCTGTACTCTGTTGTATTGTTGGATCTCGGACTGGTCAAGGGTAATGATTCTACCATGGAAGCGTCTACTGTAACATCACACAAACATACTCTTGCTATGTTCAATGTATTGGTCACCTCTGCTATTTCGCCGACTCACCAGCGAGTGCGGTTGGCTCGTGCCACTGTCACTCTCCATGCGGCAAACAACATTTGAGATGCAAAACTTTTACCACGAAAGTAAGGTAATTGAATTGAGAGGATATGTACTTTGGCGAGATAGATGAAACTTCTTCCCTTTATTTTGGCTAAGACTTACCAACCAGGGTCATCCCGTGCGAGGTCCACTGTTAGCATTGTAGTGGCTGTGGTGTACCTAAGACTCATCTGAGAGCCATAAAATGGATGAGATAGCTAACGCTAAACGCCATGGATGTTGATCGACATGATCTGACGCGCCGGCGGCGTAGCCACGGCGTTGAGTATGTGGCTGTGCATTATTTGTATCTGTTGAAAACAGAAGCTACTTCCTGATCTGGTTGTCCAAGCAGACACACGCATAACTAGTGCCCAGGGTAGCGAAGAACACACCACTATCTCATAGCAATGCGATAAAACGACAGAATGGCGCCATGCAACACGGTGTAACGAGCGCGCAAAACATCACGAGGTGCGAGGAATGGTGATACAACAAGATGGTCGGAGGGGTGTGGGGCTGAATGCGGATGCGAATGCGGATATGGGAGGTAGATGTGTGTGCGTAGGCGATGGATGAGATGAAGGGAGAGTGTTCGCGGGTGGATAGAGAGCGGATGGATGCGCTGAGCTGCGATAGACTAAAGGATAAAGCAAGTGGTCATCTACCAATACCAAGGGCGGTGTTAATGATCAACAAGGAACGTGAGTGAACCTCACGCGGAGCGCGAGATATAATCTTGGTAAAGTCGATCAACGAACTGGGAATCCGTCTGCAAAGCATGGCTCAGCGGACGTTGGTCAACATCGAAGAGAAGCTAGTACTCACGTGAATGAGGCCGAGGAGCTCGCGCACGAAGTCGTTCCTCCCGATGCTCGTTTGCGCTGGTACTTTCGTCAACAGCGCTCCAAGAATGACCTCCTTGGCAGCCACACCGTTGATAGCTCCGTTCTGACCTGGACGACCCGCCGCGACGCCGTTCACCACAGAACCGTTTACCGGAGCGCCCTTCCCCTCCTGAGTTGCCTTCGGTTTGGCAGCCTCTGCGACGGGACCTGTAGCGGCAGCCTGGTAGGGCGGTTGGATCTGAGCCTGGGTAGGGAGGTCCCATCCCTTCTCAATCTCAGCCTGCTCGCGCTCCTTGTCCTTCTCGCGTTCCTTGCGACTCTTCTTCCCCTTCCGCTCCTTCTTCTCCTTCAACCGCGTAGAGAAGATGGCGGGGTCACTCAGGGCGCGAGTATCAGAGAAGTCGAGTTCCACGACCTCGTCGTTCTCGTACGAACGGTCATCCAGTGGCGCGCGGGGGTACGGCCACAGATCTGAGTTCGCCTCGAAAGGCACGAGAGTGCGCTGCCTTGGCGCGCTAGTCGGGGCCGGAGAAGGGGCGGCAGCACCGTTTGCATGTGCTTTGCCATTAACCGAGGGATTGGGGACTCCGGCGGGTTGGAACTGGGGCGGGGACGTCGGAGGAAGTCTGACGCCCCCAGCAGGGGGACGAGGAGTAACATCCCCGGGTACGCGATGCGAGCCGCTGGCGGCCCGTCCAGCCTCTCCTTCGGAGTCCGACTCGGGCGTTTGCGGAACAGTCACTGTAGGGACGCCATTCGTCGACCCAGCACCGGAATACACGTTGTACCTGCGAGCCGGCTCGCCATCAGAAGTTTGGTCGCCCTCGCTGAACTCGTTGTCCCCTTCGTATCGTTGCTGGCCAGACCTCCGCGATCCGGCAGAGCTTGGCGCGGCTGATGACGCTCGAGAGTTGAGGCCAAGAAGGCTCGAGATGACGTCCTGGTTTAAGATTTGGGGTAGGGCGCTGGATGTGGGTTTTGGTGACATGATAACGATCTCCTCGGGCTGAGAAGGGAGGGGCTGCGTGGGCTTGGCCATGGAAGCGGAGGAAGAACCGGACGGGAGGGCCGAGGCAAAGATGGAGTTGAGTAAGGGGATACCAGTCTGTTGGGGAGGCTCGAGGACTGGTGCAGGCGCGGGTGCTGGTGGAAGCACGTGTTCAGTGACCGAGCTGTTCCCTCCACTGAGGCCCGCAAACAAGTCATGAATAGACTTCTGTGGTTGAGATTCCGCTACTTCGTTGGCAAGCGGGGCATTCATCGACGGTGATGGGGTGAGAAGCTTAGCAAAGAGCTTGTCTATCTCCGAGCCCGCCTGTGTAGTCGCCGCTGCCGACCCACTTCTAGGTACAGGACTTGCCCGAACACCATTTACTGACCCGGTACTGGGGGCGCGATCGCCAAAATCGCCTACAAACTAAGTCAGAAGGAATCAATTTGAATATGCGGCTCGTACCTAGAGTAACTTGGCTCGATGCGCGGCTTACTGTACGCAAGTGAGGGTTAGGAGGAGGTGGACGACCGGGACCATATCGGTACTCGTCAGGATAGGGCAGGTCTTGCTTGATGTACGAGTGTAGCCTAAAACCTCTGTGAGTGAACACCCGATCACACGGTATGGAAGGAGGGCCTAGATGTGGACGTGGAAGAGTAACTGTACTATGCAAACCGTCGATTCTGCGAGTCCCCAGTAACTTGTGAGTCTCACTCGCCCCACCAATCCTACACCGTACAGCCACTCATGCTTACGGTTTGGTGATATCATTAGCATTCCGATGATATGGCAGATACATGTATCCATGCAAGGATCTGATCTGATCTCGGACATATTGTAGATTTCACTTTCAGGTTGGGTAGGTTCGAGGCGTGGTGAACAAGCGCCCGAGTGGAGCCATTGGCAGACATTGGCGAAGCAACTCGTCCACATGCAATAAACGGGGAAGAGAAAACAGTAAAGGACCATGTAAAGTGACCACATACCTCATCATGACTTGCTTCAATGGTTCTCGCGCATCTGTGGCAAACATCCAGAGACCGAGAGTGGTCGAACGACCCTTCTTCTCCTTGCTTTGATCCTTCTCACGTTCTTCGGGTGGTAGGCGGTTGATGACTTCCATATCAAACGCTGCCCGATGTTCCTGGGGGATGGGGTACGGGAGGCCCATCTCGAGCCGGGTCTTTGTAAAGTCGGGGAAGAAGCGACACATAAGATAATCCCCGATGATCTCCATGTCGTCTTCAGGATAGATGGGCCGAACATAATCGTCTGTTCCCATGCGATTGAGGATGTAGAATCCGTATGTCGGGGTTGTGGACCTACAATCTAGTCTAAGTCTGGGGATAGCGTTTCGCTGATGCTAGACACGACGTACTTCTCGAACAGGAACATGCTTCCTTCATACCCGTGTTTCTCCCACTTCTGGCCATTATGATGGTAGAGGCATACGTGGCTGAAGTGGTCGATGATGGCTGTGATGGAGGGTTCCCGCCGAAGGAGAACCTTCATATTGCTTTGGTAGACGGCAGGTAGCATGCCTAGCTGTCGCTGTTGTGCATTGCTCGTCGCAGGGGTGTAGGTGCGTTGTGGGGGTGCGGGGGGATTGTGGGAGTTTTGTACATTGGAAGCAGAGCGGTATCGACGAGGAGCCATGGTGGATGGTGGTGGGGGTGGGGGAATGGAGGTGCTGCAGACGCAGCCGGCGGTCGGCTGTGGCCCACTGCTCAAATTGAATTTTCACGAGGCAACCCCACGATAAGTCCCATTAAGCGCCGTGTAACCCCCTTAGCGCCGCTAATTCACTCGAATATGACCGCCGACATGCGCTTCCGGTCCTTGCTCCCGCCCTCATCCTCGCGTTCGCTCCTCCCCCACGGCAAGCCTCATGAGCGATAGAAAACGTGGCTATGAAGGCAATGGCGACGCTAGTGCTGCAAAGAGACCGAGAAGGTATGTACATTCTTGCCTTGTTGTCCACTGTCGTCTAATGACGTCGGCTCTGTTGCAGCGATGTTGTGAGTCCCATTCTCCTGTTTCGTGAAGGTGAATATGCTTCTTACCATGCTTTGAACTTGCTCTATAACCCTTTTGTGCCCGTTCAGACTCTTTCCAACGGTTCACCTTCAGGTTCGGCGGTGAGTACTTTGCAACATTTCACGTATCCCATCCCATCCCAACCATTGTATGACGACAGATGTCGGCGGACGCCCTCATCGCCCAGAAGAGGGCTGAAATCGCCGCCAAAATCGCTGCCATGAAGAAAAGCGCACCTGCCACTCCTTCTGCAGCCCCTACGCCCTCCGCCGCCTCTACCGCCGCATCGAAATCTGCCTCAGCTTCAGCGTCCGCAGCAGCTTCGCCTTCCCCGCCCATTCCTGACGACATGGCCCGTCGTATTGCCGAAGCGAAAAGGCGTGTGGCCGATGCTCAGAGCAAGCTTGCTGTCAAGGATAATCCGTACATGGTGCGTGGTGGCTAGCCGTGATCATACGCGAATTGTACTGAGATGCGCCACTCAACAGTCCGTCCCACAAGCCGGAAAGAAGAAGAACACCAATGTCCCGGTGCCAGAGCCCGCACAACAGGGTGCTGGCCTCAAGATGGCTGCTCATCCTCTCTTGCTCGACAACACTCCCGCGCTTCCTCAGTCAAAGAAGGACCGCTACAAACCCATGCAGCCGAAGTTCGCGTCCATCAAAGCCAACGTTCGGAATGCGCCTACTCCGCCGCCGGTCCCGACTCCCATCGCTCCAATGGAGGCCAAGGCCAACCCTTACGCGTCCGCAGCGGCTGCGCCCGTTGCCGACAGTGGGTTCGAGGGTGCACCGAAGGAGCGCGTTGGGCGACAGTTCCGGTTCAATCCCAAGGGCAAGTATGTTCAGATCGCGAACCAGGTCAGGCAGGAGGCGCAGCTTGAGCAGCTCAAACAACGTATCGCCGAGAGTGCCAAGAAAGCTGGTCTAGACTCCGAGTTTGAGACCCTAGAGAAAAACATTAAGGTGCGCGGCCTTCCTTGCCCGTCTCGTCACAGAAGAGATATTGAGCTTATCTGGCGACTACAGAGGGATGCACCGCCGGAAGCGGAATGGTGGGATGCGGCGCTGTTACCCAACAAGTCGTACAATGACCTGGAGGATGGTATGGCGAATCTGAATATCCGGAACGCCGATTCTCCCATCACCCTCTATGTTCAGCACCCCATCCCCATCCCTGCGCCTGGCGACAAGAACAAACCTAACTTCAAGCCGCTGAAGCTTACGAAGAAGGAGCAAAAGAAGATGCGGAAACAAAGGCGGCAAGCGGAGTTGCAAGACAAACGCGACCGCATCCGCATGGGTCTTATTCCTCCCGATGCTCCTAAGGGTATGTGCATGTCAACTGTCCGCATTCATGCACTGAATACTCGCTGCATTCTAGTCCGTCTCGCGAACCTGATGAAGGTTTTGACCTCGGATGCGGTGCAAGACCCGACGCGTGTCGAGGCCCGGGTTCGACGAGAAGTCGCCATGCGCAAGCATCAGCACGAGAAGGCAAACGCCGAGCGCAAACTCACGGACGAACAGCGGCGCGAAAAGGTGGAGAACAAGAAGATCGAAGAAGAGAAGAAGGGTATCTACGGTGCTGTCTTCAAGTACGTAAAACCCGCCCGTTCTCACCCTCAGTGTTGTGATGCGATGCTGCGATAGGGTGAAAACGCTCTCCGACCCAGCGCACCGCTTCAAGGTGCGCAAGAACGCCGAGCAGATGAATTTGACCGGCGTGTGCATCTTCAACCCCGGCTTCAGCATGGTCTACGTCGAGGGTGCTGCCAAGCCCATCCGCCAGTACAAGCGCCTTATGCTTCACCGTATCGCGTGGACCGAGGCGGCCCGTGAACGCGGGGACGAGGAAGTCGAGCTCGCTGAGGACGAAGATGCTGATGGCGCTGAGGGCAATGGTAAGGGGAAAGGAAAGGCTGTTGCAGCCGATGATGCGGATGGTCAGGTCTCACTCGATGACAACGAGTGTTGGCTGGTTTGGGAGGGACAGCTGCGGGACCGGGCCTTCAGCAACTTCAAGCCGAAGAGCTGTCCGACCGATGGGTTGGCGAAGGAGGCGCTTGGCCAGAAGCTTGCGGGCTATTGGGACCAGGCCAAGAACTGGAAGCCGGAAGAGGAGGAGCTGTTCTGATCAAGCATCTTTACTATCGGTTGGAGTGTATTGGCACGATGGTTGTCGAAACACTCGTGTCCACCATGGAATGTCAGTCCGGATGGTAAAGCGTTGTAGTGCGTTGACGTATTTTACAGACTTTGTTAATCCACTTGCCCTCGTACAAAGAAACTCTATATTTATCTTTGCTGCCCAACTGCCCACGTCAATGTCCGAGGTGTATTCTAACCATCTGACCCGCTACTCCGGCCGTCCTGCGGTCGAGGCTTCTTTGGTCCGCCTCTAGTCTCCTGCCCGACCCTAACGCCGACCACCAGTGTGTCCCGCCCGCCCAGCTCAGGGTTCGGGTACGTGAACTGTGCGCGAGGAGTCGGCGAGTGGGGCAGATTGTCGTTGATCTGCGCGTTGGCCTCAAGGAGGACCGGCCGGCAGTCCCGCATCTCGTGGGCGAACATCCAGTGGCACGTCGTCTCCCAGAGCCCCATCTTCGCGGTGACCCCCGGGACGTACTGCATCGCGACGTACGCATACTGGACCTTGCCCGGACGGTCGTTATTGATGACGAACTCGACCACGGACTTGCCGAGCGACTTGAGCGCGACGACCGCGCCCTCGATCTGCGGGTCGTACGTGTCGTAGCGGGGTGCGGAGACGGAGAGCCCCGGGGTGTGGTACGCGACGGGGGAGAGCGCGATGAGCTGCACGCGGAGGCCGACGACGAGGGGTTGCGGCGGGGGGATGGGGATGTCATAGACGTGCACGACGATGGGCGTGAGGCGGTCCGGAGGGACTATTGTCTCCTGGCGGATCCAGCGACCGTAGATTCTGCATGGCGAGGACGGGGATGCCTTGGACATATGTAAATGGGGATTGACGCGATGCAAATCAGGAGGCAGCGATGGTATGTTGTGTGCTCATCTTCGGGACGGGGAGGCTTCGGTATATGTGGGCGTGGCGGGAGCGCCTTACGTTGGGGCCAGCGACATGCATTGACGTCGGCAGGTGGAAAATGTTGGGAGTCAGGATACTGCAATGAACTCTGGAGTACCGCCCACGCCGTACAGCGACGCTCGGAGGAACCTGTTGGGACATTGTGTGGTATTCGGAGGGGTGCGAAGCGCGTGTGAAGGCGTGTTTGTGGTGGCCGACGGAGGCGCAGGCGCAGTGCTTCGTCCCACGGTGACAGGGTCTCGTCTAAGTATACACTTTTAGGCGAGTTTGGGGAGGTTTCTGGTATGTTGACGCTGTGCGCAGGAGAGGGACTACCCAAAAGCAGCGGAAGACACGGTAAATGTCCGCTTTTGCTTCTCTTCCGAATCGGGACCGGGGACGGAGACGGGGCGTGACCAGAGCAACAGGCACCCCTGTTCCGTGGATTGAGCCTGAACGAGAATTGAATGAATACGAGGCGTAACGCAGTAGGCACGCTGCGGTCGTAATACGGAGAAGAAGGCAGGAGGCCAAGCAGACTACCAGATGGCTCCTCGTACGCGGCGTTGCGGCAAATTACGACAACATGGTCTTCAGTCTCTTCTTCAGTTCTTTTCCGGCAACAGATGTATGTTAGGAATCGCGGAACAGGGCTGCGTGGAAATGGACCGGCGCCAGGGGCTAACACCGGTGAGCAACAGATCGAGAGGGCAAGCATCCGAGATGTTAAGTCACCGTGCGGACCATTCGGGTGAGCCCCATTTTCCCTTGCCGCGTTGATTGCTGTCATTGTGAACGGCTCGTTCTCGGTGCCCTAATAGAGGGAGTCTGTTCCGATGACGTGAGTACAGACCGACTTACAAGTAAATCGATCGGAAGATCCCTGACCGGCGACCGCTCAAAGGGTCTCGGTGCCATGATTGCACAGGCACTAGGTTACAACTTGCGGCTATTCCCGGTGTCTATGGAATAAATATTCAACTAGCCTGCTGCACATGTGAACCATAGGGTTCAGAAACTCACGAGAAATATTGGCGGAGGACCTCGGCAGCCTCGCCGGGGTATACCCACGACGCTATCCCTGACGAGGATCGTTGGACAACGCGCTGAGCAATGATTAATGACCGGTGCTGGAAAACTTGCGCGACCTGGATCATGGAGCTTATAAGACATAGGACAGGCCTGCCGTTGACCAGGCTTGGATATCCGCTGTGGGGACATCACCGGCCAAAAGAGGTGATTAGAATCGTGAGACATGGACCCGAAGAATAGCTTAAAAAGCGCCTTACGTGGTTTGGTCGTGGAGAAATGGTATGTCCAATGGCGTTCAGCTCGCAGGGAATGGTTGAGGGGTTGACAAGCGAGTCCGACGGGAGGTAAGGTTCTTACGGCGATTTGCCACCCGAATTGATGGTAGGTTCCAGTGGAGTCGGGAACGCGGTGTTTTGGGCGCGTGGCAGGCTGACTGCGCCATTGCTGCGCCCGCCTTCCTGCAATGGACGATGTGGGAGGAATCAGTTAGGTGGCACTGACGAGAAATCACTGGCATCCACGATCCTCGCGCCTGATATACCGCGTCAGAAATCCAGCGAGCCGAACAATCCGGAGGGCCCAGAGGGTATGTACATGGAAAATGGGCGAAGGATAAAATTTAGTCCCATCACCTACGCCATATGCATGTCCTGTCAGGGTTGTGTCGTGACCGCTGTTACTTTGGCAGCGGCGCCCAGGGTCAGAAGCTGCCGGAATCGCTGGGCAGACAAAGACTTTGGTCGTCGCTGACGTGGGTGGTGTAGCAGAATGTTCTGGGAAGCGCCTCGAACTGAGGACGAATCTCGCATACTTCCCACAGAAAAAGTAACGTTCGTATCAAACGCCCTCACACGTGAAATAAGAAGCACGGAATGCGGAAGGTACCGTTACGAAACTACGGGAGACTCACTGAGTCCAGCGAGGACAAATACGAGGGGCCTCTCACAGACGAAGGTTCCGCGGCGGCTGCTTAATCTTTTTGCACGTACTGGGCGAGCCATCAGGGACGGGCCTTCGTGTGTTTCTGGCTAGGCTTTGCTGCGTTGCGATGACGTCCAACGACTTGGTTTTAGAGAGCCCAGGTCATGATAACTGGGTAGAATGGAGCAAAAACGCTGAATTAACATAGGAGAACAGTACGGCATAACAGAGCGTGGACCTAGGCAGAGACTACAGCAGTCAGCTTACGATGCAAGACACCGTGTAGGCCAAACCTACGGATCATGAAGAGGACTGCGCCTTCGCCTCCGCCTCCGCCTTCTTCAGCTCCCGCAGCCACTGTACGTCCCGCCCGACCTTCTCCTGTCTCGCCCGCTGTCGCCGCTTGTTCAAGTGCGTCCAATCTTCCCCGACGCCGACTTCCGCTCCGAATATCTTCTTCTCCGGCCTTGGCGGCTTCTCGGGTCCGGGCGCCTTCAGTTGCCAGAGCCAGAGCCAATTGTCCGAGGGTATTGGTATTGGGGCGTTCTTCTTGCTCTTGGACAAGTTTGCCTGGAACTTGGCCGCGTCCTCAGCGGATAATGGCCGCTTTGTGTGGACCTTTTCAACCTGTCCCCTTTGTTCGAGGTCGGGGAGGACGACCTTCTTGAGATACCTGAACGAACAGCGTCAGTTCCGGACGCATGTGAAGAGTGGAGCCGAAGTGAGAGTGCCTCCGTACCTCATTGAAGGGATGGTTTGAGCATCGTCGGCCTCTACATGGTCTGGAGAGGACGTTGCCTCCTTGTAGAGCTCCTGGATCGTGAGCGGCCGCTCGTTGGTCCGGAAGACGTCCAGTACGAGCTTCTTCGCCTCCGGGCTGGCGCTCTTGACCACGAGGTGCTTCATAGAGAGTGGTAGTCCCCTTCGCAGCATATTGAAGACCAGGAGAGGGAGACAGAGGAGGAACGGGGCTGGTCTGTTGTCGCGCTGGACGGCGGCGGGAAAGGTGTCAGACAAGCGCGCGTGCAGCGCGAAAGCGAGACGCGTCGCTTACATCAGCACCTCCGCCCTATGTTCTCTCTGCCATCTGCCCGCTCGCTGCTGGCGGCCATCCGGCCCTCGACGTGGTCCTCGCCCTTCGGTGCTGCTCTCAATGCCCCCTCTCTAGCTTTGGCACCTGCCTCTCTGGTCTTTGCGCGCCAGCGGCATCAGCTCGCCCCTCGCCAGGTCAAATTCTTGAAGCGGCACAAGGGTGTGCTCCCCATCCCAGTCGGAGGCTCGACCAAGGGCACGACGCTCGCATATGGCGACTGGGGTATTCGCGTGAAGGGGAACGGGATGCGCATCACGGCCAAGCAGCTCAAAAGCGCGGACGAAGCGTTGAGGAGGAAGCTCAAGCCCATCAAGGGTGCCAAGGTGTACATGCGAGTCTTTCCCGATGTGCCGGTCTGCATTAAGGTGCGTTCTCCTTGTATCCAAGGCAATAGTGTCAAATTCAGACCGTAAATTGCGTCATGTAGGGTAACGAGACGCGTATGGGGAAGGGGAAGGGTTCCTTCGAGTTCTGGGCGACGCGGTGGGTTGCACGTCACGTTGTCTTCTGACTCATTCTTCTCATATTTTTTTCGCGCAGCGTTGCGCCCGGTCGTGTTCTCTTCGAGCTTGGTGGCGCTCCTATTCGCGAAGAGTTGGCCCGAGACGGTACGCGAACGTCATGTATCCTTTATCGTCTGTTCTCACCATCGCCGTGTCGCGCAGCGCTCCGTCTTGCTTGCGACAAGCTCCCCACTTCCATGGAATTCATCGACAGCAAGGCCCCTCCTCGGCTAGGAAACCTTCTTATCATCCCCGAGAGTGCCGTAGAATCAAATTCTGTGCACTGCGGCGAGCCAATCACCGCATAGTAGACGTATCTGTAGTCGTACCAGCATCCTAATGACACACCGCAATCCACGGAACTTACTGCGATAGTCCTCGTACGCAGGTCTTCCATCCTCGTCGGGGCATCGGTGCGAGCAGGCCGCCCATCATTTACTCGTGATCTTCGCTGCCCCAAGTGGGCCTTGCCGTCAGTGGGATCATCAATTCGAGGATTAAGGTGCGTCTCCAACAGCGCTTCTATCGCTCAGCAATATCTCATATAGCTAAAATATTTTGGCGACAGTTCAAGGGAAACGATGTCAATATTTGTAAGTTGGAAGGGGATGACGCGGGGTGACCACAAGGCTGGTTACCGAGAAGGTGCATGCGGCCATCGGAGAAGCGGCCCCGATCGAAAACGGAGGGGCGAAGAAGGGTTGAGTGAGAAAGTCTCCTGCCTTTTTCCGGGCTGTTCTAGTGCGTACGTTCATTGACCCGTCCCCCCTAAGTCCTTCTGTTGACTATTGTCCTCCCTCGTTCGTGCAGGTGTCATTACATCTCGCGAGGATTTGTCACCATACGAGACGGGTGATAGAGGCCGATGGTTCATCGACAACAGGCCTGTCCATCCTTCTGACGTATTGCAGGATTGTCGGAGTTGAAGAGATGAGATTTAGCGTTCCTGAATGCTCTGAGTGGTCCAGGAGCAGGAGCTCAAAATCTCGTCCACGGTGGTTGACGAATTGTGAACGAACTTCGGACATGCTTCGGAGAATTCGGACGACGACAAGATTATCATTGTGGGTCCTTGCACATAATGATGGTCGGCAAGCCGAGTCCGGTACCGCCCCTTACCACCCCTGTACGATGGCCAGAGTGCTCGGCGAACGAACGCGAGGTCCCGAGGGGCACATAGAGCGGTCACCAGACAGCGCGAGGGGACGGATAAACTATTCTTGTAGCCACGCAAATGCCTCCAGGTCGCTTCGCGGCTCGTAAACTAAGGACAATGCGGATGCCGAATGCACGAGTGAAAAATAGGAATAAATGCGGAAACAACAAGGAGATGAGTGGTTCGCCTCGATCACCTGTACTGATACAACCGTGCGCGTGCCATATTAATGTGAGGTTTATTCTGATTAATTCTGGCGTGATTGGCCCTCGAGAGCTCGAACCTCGGCACTAAGTACATAAGGCGGGAGAGACGCCGAACCGCCAACGAACTTGGTCCAAACTTCAGGCCTGCGCTTTCAAAACCACCTTCGCTCTTTTTCGCTCTCAAGCTCTCCGTACAACCCACCCCCACTGCCTTCACGGTCTCCAGGAACCTCTTCAACACGGCATGCCGAAGCACCAGCCCGACTCGACGAGACAAGAACTTGCAGCGCTTCCTCGCTGGCAACCGTAACCAAGCACAACAGACTGCAGTAAGTCGTTCACAGTAGCCATACCCTCATCCTAAGCACCATCCAACTCCTTGCATCCACAAGTCCTTCAATGCGCAATTATCCTCTAGATCCAGGATGATCAGGATGGATCAGCACTGATCCGAATGAATGCAGAAAGGGGAGGAACATGCACCAATGGCGCTAGGTCAGTCACCACTCATGAGCCCCCCCCCCTTCCCCCCTCCCCCCCCGAACTACAACTTCATGCAGATATATCACCTGGACTCACCGGAGAGTCAGAGACGGAGCACGCACACTGCCTATGTGCTGTCGTCGTGGAGCTGTCGCCGCCTGCTTAAGCGTCGTGTACAATCAAGACTGGAGACATTGCGCCGCCAAAGGGTCCAGTAGGTGCTGTAGCATGATGTGAACTTGCGGGTGAAGTACTGCCACTAAAACTGTTAGTCCTAGCCATCCGGAGATGCGAAAGTGCCATACACTCCCCTGGTGGCGGGCGTCCCGTTTGCTCGTGCACTCCGATGACGGGTACGGACCAGCATTCTTGCACTAGAATAGACGGCCTAGTGTCATACGGTTGTGCATGCGGGACGCCTGGAGCTGTGGATCGGCCCCTTGGTTGAGGGCGCAAGGACACTCTGCCATGGGGAGTGTGCCAGCGTACCGGATGGTTAGGACTACCACTCCACTACGCGTAATGCGATCGTTGCGGCCCTCATGCCCGCGTGAGGCGAGGTAGACCACGCGAGCCATAGTCAACAACCGTTGGCATGCTAAAAGTTGGAGGTGGAGCATGAAGCCCCTCAGTCGCGGTTGACGTCGGGGCCTGTGTACAGCGGACGAGGGTCGACGGCGTACCCCCGAGACTTCCTGCGCCTCCTAGCAGTGGGCAATAATCTGGAACTTCTAGTCATCCGGATAGTCCGAACTGGCATGAACTCACCTATCAGCGGTAGGTGGTGGCCAGGGCTCGCGCGAGTATCCACGAACTGGACGTCCTCGCGACCAGGCCGTGCTCACTTGATCCACGGACGACCCGCCACGACCGAAAGCGGATTGTCATGCGGTCTGACATTTGCTACGAAGGGAAGTTGTTATTCACAGCTTATTGACCAAGCGTCAGCGGCGGCTGAGCGGGAGAGAAAGACGTCTGTATTACTTACCTTGGTGCAGCGCAACACTCTGGGGCAGATGCGTTCAGCAGATGATGTTCGTGCCCTAGATGGCGTTGTTGGCAAGCCCTCGGCTCGGCTTTCTGGGTCGTAGTGAACGCAACGCAAGGCCGCGATGGGGATCTTCCGCTTCTTGCGTGGTGCAGTGGCGTCGATCAGGGGTGGAATGGATCGCCGATAGCCACTCGGAGTGTGCTTGTGGATAGCGTGCTACAGGTCGTGCCGCAGAATGGTGGGCTGGTTGATATTCGACTTCTCCACGGACAGGCCCGTCCTTGAGTTCGTGGAAAACGTCGGGTTCATTCACCATTTACTTCTGATCCAGCGAAGAGTGAGTCGCACTCACCTGACAGCCACGCACAAACCGTCTGCGGGGAAGGACTGACAATAAGACGAGGTCGGGGTCTCCGAGGCGGTGACGCGATCGTGTTAATGCAGCCTCATTGAATAATGGGGATGTTGCATGAGCCTCCACTGGTATGGTGGCGTGGTCTTGAGCCATACGACGGCATATAAATCTGAGGTGGACACATACCAGCTTCGTCTCAAATCCTCGTCTGCGTTCTCCATGCTGTCTTGAAACTTCCTGTCCTGTGGTGGCTTGTTCGATCCTTGGCCGCGTTGTCGTCAAATGAGAAGAAAGGTAGGTCGTCGATCTTCCAGTCGTGGGCGATGAACGGTAGGAAGTACTTGGGCTGGTCCGTGCTTCTGGTTGGTTAGAGGATACGGAGACGAAGGGAAAGGTGGGTCCCAAGAGTAGGTCAAACAGCAGTATGTTAATGCCCAAATCGACAACCTCTGTTGGGAGTGTCTCACTCACGAATTTCTCGGTGGCGGAAATGTTTCCATGAAGGTACGTAGGTTACTGATGATTCTTTCGTTAGGCAGGTGTTTCTCTAACATGGGTGGCGATTACAACCAACCACGAACGCGTACCAGATGGATCATGTCACGCGACGGGTAGTCCTTCCTCCTTCGGCGTGCCTTTAGATCCAGGCAGGAATATTAGGTGAGTGCAGCAGTATTCAATGACGTCGATGCCGCCCCAGGTACAGAGCTGTTGATTTGTTGGGGGAGAAGGGTGGGTGGTTCATGCGCGACGTTCGAACCTTGCCTCGCGTGATGCCATGTTGTTCGGGCGCATAGACGTCAGGGTAGGAGATGTGGCGCGAAGTAGGGAGGATAAAACGGCGTCTTTCGGCGCGACGAGTGTATGTTGAATTCAACAGTCACTCGGACGTGTTGGCAGCGTGACAGGGATGACCCCCGGGCAGGCCGTCGGCGAAGGGCCCAGTCTTCCGCTGTGGTTGGGGGCAGAGCTCATCATGGCGGCGTAATGGGACAAAGGATCGAGGAACCAATAGCGAGTCTATTGTGCTCGAATCAGGAGGCTTCCACGAAGCGCGGGTTTGGAAGGGGCGGGCGCTCGTGTCATTGACTCGGCCACCTCAGGCGAGCTAGTGAATACAATGACTGTCGGTGCACAATGAGTGCAACTTCGTTGCAGAGATATCCTGACCGTCGGGCATTTTGGCTGCTCCCAGATGGGAGGGAGGGAGGGCATGGGGTGAATTGACGTACAGACCCAGGGGATCTGGGGTCTCGACGAACCAAAGAAAACGGGGGACGGCGCCGGTCACACAGGTTGAGTTTGCCATTGTTTTGTGCCGTGCCGCGTCGTTCGTTCAAGTTCGAGTCTCGTCTGGCGCTCTGCCTCCCCACTTGCACTTCTCCATCTTCAGTTCCTCCCCTCTCTCGCAAACTCTCCGTTACAATGGCCTCCCACTCATTTTCCGCCCCCTCTTCTCCCGACCGTCTCCACGCCATTTCCAGGTCGCACTGGGACGAACCGTTCGACAACAGTCTGTTGCACAATGATTCGGCCGCTGAGAGAGCGCTGGAATTCGACCCGGAGGCGAGTGTGCACTTGAGATCTGTTATGTGCGATCGGTCCCTTTTCTGACGAGCTCAAAGGGTCCGATTGAAGACACCCTGCTCGGAGAGGATGGGTGGGGTTTCGTGGGCTACGATGATCCGTGGGCGCTGGGGGAGGACTGGCTGGAGGACGGGCCTTCAATCATGAAGGCAGCCGATCCCCTCCGGTCGACTCGCGCGGAATTCGGGAGGGACGTCAGTAACGTCCTTCATGCCGCTCCCTCGCCCGTCAAATCTCGCGCTACCGAGGTGGGTCTCTCTTCCACATCTCGCTTCTCTGTGGAAGACGAGTGCCTAAGCCCCGAGCCACAGTCCGACGACGAAGATGACGCTGAGTGGTCCAGTTCCGACGAAGATCTGGAGGACCTGGTAGCCGCCTACGGTTCCAAGCCGGAGGACCACGAGAACGTCGACGAAGAAGCATCTGAGCTTGCCTTCGAGGATGACGGTGAGGATGAGGACGACGATTGTGACGATTATGAGGGGGAAGAGGACAGCGACGACGGAGACGACGGTGACGAGGACGACGATGACAACGACAACGATGACAACGATGACGACCATGCTTCGCTTGAGTGTGGCATTGCAGTGGATTGCAGAGACAAATGTGCTACATCGATGTGCGTGACATATGCCGTTCCTCATCTTTTCCCGTTGCTCATTACGCGAACATAGCCTCGAGGATGTAGTAGATGGTGATGCCCTTCGGAGCACAGTCCCTCCGTCGGTAGACGCCATGTAAGTCTGTATTTTCCCCCTCCTTTAGTCTCCTGCTCATCACGAGATTCCTATGGTTCCTGTTACAAAAGCCCGAATTTTGTCTCAAGTCCGACACAGGATCTCGGTGGCGAAGACGACGCTGTCTTCGTGCCCGATCCGGCACCTGTGGCACGACCGCCGAGCCGCGGGGAGCGGGAGGGGGCTGAGCCTTCCTTCACGTTCCCTCGGACAGAGGACATCACGCGGGAGGAAGTGGCAACATGGTCAAAGGCCAAGAAAACCGCCTTCCTCTCCGAGCGGTCTATCATCGATCCGGATGTTGTTGTCGAGTGCAAGGTGCGCAGACCAGACGGGAGGCCGTGTGGCGCGCGTTTCTCCCACGGGGAGATCAGCGATGCGAGGACACACTTCACGAAGACGCACATTCCGCAAGCGAAACGGCCTAATCGCTTGTCCTTGGCCGGGCTGCACGAAGAAGTGCAAACGGGCAAGTCGGATTTGGGCGGCACTTGGGCGAGGAGCACTGGGGGGTGAAGCACCAGTGTCCGTTCTGCCCGTGCGCACCCATAGCTCGTTCGGACTCCCTCTTCCGACACATGCGCGACAGTTGCGAAAACATTCCAACGCATGCAAGGGGCGAGTGTGAGTACTATACGTGCACTTGTTTCGTGTGGACTTCCGTGTCTGACTTTGTGTGCAGCGAATGGGCAACCGGAGGCTGGGCCCTCCACGCAGCAGACGCAGCCAGCTCCCGACAGTGTTGAGTCAAAGAAGCGTCGGTCCCGCACACGCGCGTCGCCGGAGCAGCCTGAGGCCGGGCCGTCTCAGAAGCGGAAGCGTTCTCGCCGATGCATGGAGGAGGAAGAATGGGAGGCCGCTCCGGAGGAAGTTTCCGAATCCGACGATGACACCCGTGACCATTCGGACTGGGTTCCGACCAAGGCTGACCGCAAGGGCAAGGGCAAGGCGCGCGGGCCCAAGAGGAGGAAGCGGTAGACGTTTTGCTCGCCCTCACGACACAATCTTACCTCCATAACAGTACAGTTTTCGTGCTTTGTTTCTTGCTAGTCCCCTACCGAAGTCTTTGTGCTCTATCTCCCTCGCGTCCTTGACTTATCCGCTTATGCTATCTTGCTACTCGCCAGCCTGCCTCGACTTTTCCTTGTTGTACTTCTGCTTTATCTTTGGACCACCGGACTCTATACTGTACTCCAGCATCGACTCGCATAGTTCTCATCCATCTCTCATACATGCTTCCTGTATCTTGTTATCCTTGTGTACCTCGTTATCGTGTACTGACCACCCACTGTAGCATTTTTGGTTCTCTGTAGCGTTATCAATGTTATCCTCGCGCCTGTGACATTGCTGGTATTGAAGTGTTCGCGATCCAACTCATGACCGAGGGTAGCACCATGTTACATCCATTATGATAGTAAAAACGTTGCTGACCAACCATGACTATCCGCGGATCAACCGCCACCCGTGCACAGTAGCCCGTACTTCTTCATCGCCCGGATCGTCCGCGAACATGGGCTATCATGACCAAGTTAGTATACATGCATGATCGTGAGGTGCAGCGTGTACAACGCACTTCAAATTTACGCGTTAGGATTTCCTCGCATGTCCAGCCTCGTTCACGCGCTTTGGCAAAGAACTCCATGTCACGATGGGCGAGATGCGGTCGATGGTGCGAATAGAAGACCAGAACGCAAGCCTCTTTTGACTTCGCGAGGGCGAGGTCGCACGTTTTGAGCATCGCATCGTGCTATTCGAGCTGTGAGAGGCATGGCGAGGAGATCACGGGAGGACTCACTTGTGAATGGTTGAATATGAGATCAGAGAGGATCATGAGGTCGAACCTGCGGTCAGGCTGATTGTTTGGTAGATGCTCAAGCAAAGGTGCTACCGGATGTCCCCAGATGTAGCCCTAAAGTCAACTGGTGACTCGGAGGACGTGGCGTTTAGTACGATGCAGCCCACCTGTACTACAACCCGCTCACGGACTGTCCCCTCGATATTTTGTTCTACGTTGGAAGATATATTATCAATCAACGGTTGGTCTGGGTAGTCGGTGACGACGACCTGAAGCTTGGAATCAGAATCCATGTTTGGTGGAATGGCATAGATGAACGCGCCTTTTCTGCGCCGTTTTTCGCGACGACGATGCTCGGAAGCCCACTACCTGCACCGAGCTCGAGGACAGTACGACCTTGATACAAGTTCTGGTGCTCAGGCTGGTCGAGAAAAGAGGCGAAAGCCACTGATGCGTTCCATCTGAACGAAAACTTGAGTGTGGCTCCTTCATCTGTGATGATCGGCCAACTTACAGATAATGCGCCCATAGGGGATGTGAGCCCACTAAGGTCAGGTCAATTTTTGACCATCCGGTGCGATCCAAGACGCATTCGCGGTGATAAGTGACCAATTTGGGTTCCGGAGTCGGTGGTCTCGGAGGCTCCTGGAGAACGTTATCCGGAAGGTGAGATTGGTGACGCAGCCAAGGGAGATAATACTGACAGTGAAGACATCACCGAGACCCATTCCGTCATCGGATTCTGTGTCTGCGCTTGCCATTTCGTGGCTATCTCGAGGCTATCTGGAAGTTGGCTCTGAGTGAGAATGGGGAGATCGCAAAGGGCGGGAGTGGTTACTTGCCTGGCGTGCGAAGTGATGAAGAAGGATAAGTAGGCGAAGCGTGATTGCAGCGACGCGGGAGAGCGCGGGAGGCCCTGCCAACTGCCAGCGGCGATCGATGCTGTGCTGTTGGGCTACGTTCAGGAAGCGCCCGCCTGGACACACATCGCCCGGTGTCCGGGGTCTGCGTGACGTCACAGCAATGCCCGCTGTTGCCAGCCTCGTCTTGCAGTGGGCCACTCCTCGCACACGCCAATTACTGCAAAGCGACCCCGCTTCGACCAGCGCAGTCATACGGCTTGTATGTCTCTGATCTCCTCTCGCTGTCGCACCGCATGCTTCCCATCGTACCAGGGCGCCATCTTCGCAGGCTGTTCGACATCCATGGGCCGGTAGCTCAAGTTGGAACCTTTGGGACGCACGGGAGCTTCAAAGCATGGTAAGTTCCATAGTTCATGATACGCCTCGTTGAATGCGCATAGCTTGACCGTACATGAGGATCTCTTCTGGGTCGTCGGCGAGAGGAATGGTCATTGCCCAGCTGCAGTCCGGCTGAGGTCGGGACCATGGCCTCCCCCTCCGGCCTCACATTTCCCTCTACCATGTCCGATCTTGCAGTACTTGAGCCTTGCTCTCATACCAAGTGATTACCGAACTTAGTATGAGAGTAAGGTCTTTTGACATTGAGAGGACGCGAGCGGGCTTACCTCTCAGCTTGGGAGCAGAAGAACATGTATGCGTCCTATTCGATATTGCACTGTTTCAACTCTGAGAGCTTCATGAGCAAGATATATACCGTTTCCAGAAAGACAGGTGTGTTCATATCTCTGTCCTCAAGAATGCATCTAGGACAAGCCCAAGTCAGCACGAATGACTAGCCATTCAAGGCGCTGTTGACCTTCCTTCACTGCACCTGTATTTGCTTTCTTCTACGTCAATAGCCTTCGAATCTCCACTTCGGAACGTCCTTTGACTGAATCTCATGTCCTAATCCTGTGGTGAGCAAAACTACGATTGCTGTGGAGTGATTCGCTTACAGCCGAAACATGTGATGTTGTCTATGGCGTTCTATCCATAAAGTGTCCATTGCGGAATTGAAAAGGATGTGGCCAATATTGAGGCAAATGGCGTTCGTTTGAAGTGGTGGAGATGGAAGGAGAAAGCGCATCTCAGGGCGACACGAGGCACGTGTTAGCGCGCGTTCACGTTCGGCTTTCCGGATGCCCCTCTGCATTCAACCACAACCAACTTGGTTCATCCCGGCTCACAACATTGCCCCACACTCTACTCGCTTCTACTTTGTGACTGAAACAATCGTCATGTCCTTCAATAGCACAGTCCTCATGGCCCCTCCTCCACCCCCACCCTCAACCACCGCGCCTGGTCCCGTCGACCCTCTTCTCACATCCATCCATGCACCACTCATTCCACAAACTCCATCGCGTCCCAAACGAGACGAGAACTCCGTACCGTGGGGTCCACAAAGGCATAACCGAGCTGTGGCTCGCGGTGTCCGTCGCGTGAGCTTCGGTCCCCTCCCCGCGCGAGACGACGCGCCCGACACGCCGTCCAAGCCTTCGCGCCGTCCAAAGCGTCCCGCGCTGAAGCGACGGAACGCGACAAAGCCAACCCCATCGTACGGCCACATAGATGGCCGTCCCGCCCCTGTTTCGCAGGATCCGTTCACCATAACGTCGCCTCAGGAGTTTATGGCGATGGTCGCTCCTGAGCCACACGGCCATGCCCACCCCGAGGTCCCCGAACCAGCGCGTACCTCATACGACCGAATGGTGTGCGACAGGTGCGTTCTGTCTCGCGCATCATATAGCTGTCGAGTGCTGATGCAGGCGATTTAGTGCGTAGACATTTCCCAATCTCCATCCCTATCCTTCCTTATAGATGACTTGTGCACCCTCCTCTTGGACTCCTCATCGCATCCTTCTCTATTCCATCATACTACAGGATATCAGTCTCAGTTGTCCTGTATACATCCTCCGCATCTCTACCATTTTCCCAATTGTTTCGCTACACCCTGCGCATCGACTCGTCCTGTATCTGTAACCGAAGACCCACATCCATACGCCGCAATGTGTGCGAATATACGTTGTCCCAGGACTACTAGTACAATATGCGAATACACTTCTTGATCTCGTGATAGACTTCTCCAGCTTCTTGCGACCGTGGATCGTTAGAGACTCGTGGGTGTGCGGAGCATTCAGACAATGCAATCCTGCCGTCTCATAGGCAGCAAGAGGCAGCAGCTGACGAATGGCCATGCACTGAGTCCCAAGACATCCGTTCAACCACGCTCCGATTAGTGGCATTATACAGTACAATACAAAGGGTAGAAGCACATAGAGATGTCGTGAGGATGCATAATGTGACGTGAACCGATAATGTAACGTGGAAATGATAATCTAACGTGAGCGCGATATAATCCCAGGGGAGTGGTATAACCTAATGCGAGGGGTATCATATTAAACAAGCGATATCACCAAGAGCAAACAACATAATCAAAAGCGAGCGATAATACCAAGCAAACAGAAGCCTCGAACCGCGACGTGCGTGAGCAGAAGCTCACTTCTGCCTTTCCTCCCCCTTCTTGGAGTCCGACCCCAGCCTTGGCCCCTTCTGCTTGCCGTACAACCCATAGTCAGCGATCACGACCCAAACGCACAACACAAGCCCTACGGGTACTCACACAAGCGGTTTCCTTGTGCCGCGTGGCTACATCATGCCGGGCAAAGGTCTCCCCACAACGATCGCACCGCACGCGGAGGTGCAGATGAGACTCCTTCACATGGCGGACCACATCCGCGTGTGCCGCGATCGTGTTGCACTCACCCCACCGGCATGGCACAGGTGGACGAACCTTGGTATGCTTCTCCGCCTTAGAGTAGTGCGTGTTGAAGTGCTTCGACAGAGCCGCCACGTTGTGAAGCGAGAGCATCTCCTCGCACCCGGCAACGGCACACTGGACGTCCGTTGGCACGCCCTCCGGGAGGACGTACGCTTCTTGTATTTGTGCAGGGGAGGGTCGATGGCGCTTGGAGGGGCGGGAGGAAGAGCCGGACGGCGCGTCCGCGGAGTCGCCTGAGGACGGGGACCGCGCGCGCTTGCCCGACGCGCGCTTGGAAGGGGCGGGGGAACGGGGCTCGCGCGCGACGGCCTTCGCCTTGCCCTTGCCCTTGACCTTCTTTGGCGGCGACGGCGGAGGGGGAGGCGTGAATGGCGCGGGGCGAGTGCGGACGCGAGTGGAGCGTCGCAAGCCAAAGGAAGGGCCGGACATGGGGACGGGGGTGGAGGGACATCCTGGGAGACGTCCTCGGTGGCCTACGCAATAACGTTGGTCATCGGGCCACAGGAACAATGAAGACACAAAACGCACCTCGTCGACGGCCACGCCCTCACCCAAGCTGTTGCCGCCCTGCGGCTCAGCGCCATCCTCCGGTCCTTCCTCCTCAAATGCCTGTTCGCCCGACTCGGAGGGAGTACCTTCCACGTCTTCGCCGTCGTCCTCGTCGCACGGCAGCTCCTCGAAGGGCTCCAGGCCCTCCTCCTCACCGTCGTCCCCCGACAGGACGGAATCCTCCTCCCTCTCCGAATCGCCGTATACATCGGCATCGGAGCCGTCGAACTCAGAGCCGAAGCTCGAGTCGATCCGCTGCAGTGCGCGCAAGGTACGGCTCTGCGAGGGGCCGGCGGTCGGACTCGGTGGGGCGTCGAGCACTTGGTCTGTGCTCGCTCGACGGAGGCAAGCCACGGGAGTGCTCTCCTCCTCCTGGTAGAACAAACCATGGAGAGGAGGCGCAGCCTGTTCTGCGCTGCATGGCGTCGGCGCGATCCCGTCACGGTCCATGAGGTTCTGGATGTCGTGCAGGAGAGCCAGTTGGAGGTCCAAGGAGGCGGCCTCGATGGGGTCCTCCTGCGCGAGGGAAACGTTGAGAAGCGAGTCGCAAGATGGAGGGGCGGGTATGCTGTGAACTGAGGCTGGTGTCGTTTCCTCTTGGCCCTCGCTGTCGTCGCGAGTGTCTTTTTCGTAGGCCGCAAAATCGAAGACCTGAGAAAAAGAGATGGCGCGGAGAGGGGAAGGCATCGTAAGAAGATGAGAAAGAATTGGAAGTTGTAAAGCTAATATCTACAGTGGGCGTGAAACGTAGAAATGAGAAGGGGAAGGGGAGCGTGAGGAGAGTAAGCGTGGTAGAGGGATCTTAAATGGCGGACGGTCGAAGGAAAACAGCGCGCCTCATGACCGCACGGTCTCAGTTCATCCTCGATCGGCCAGACAAAGGAAACTGTATCAAAAACGTGCCGTAATCCCGAACTAGGATTCAGCGCAGGACCTGTGGGCTGGGTGGGGTCTTCTAAAAAGGAAACTCACATTAAGCGTGACTGCAGCGCACCCAAGCGTCGGCGGCCACTCACATGTTTCCACGATACCCAGCCCACAATTCCGGGGCACATTGAACCTTTTGTCCTCTTGCCAGCAACACGTCCTTGGCTACCCTTGAACCCTATGTTGGTGGGATGGGTAGGGTTCTCGAGGTTCTCGCTTCCAGACTATCTGGCGGACATCGACTCTTCCAAAGCGGATCACTGCCCCGGGACCGCATGGTGGGAATATTTCTGCCCACGCCCCCGGTTGTTGTACCCGACCGCTGTTGTCCTCGATCGCATAAGCAGCCAGCAAAGCGTCGACGGCCGACTTCATCTCGCTTATGACAGGCACGAGATCGGGGTTCTGCCAGGTACTGCCCCCCAATCACCTCCCATTGTCTCGGCTCCTAGCAATGCCCTCCGACGACAACGCCCGCATCTTGGGTACTAGGTGAAGCGGGCTGTCTAGAACGCTTGAGGAAATGGAAGCGGACTGGCAGGGATCAGCCAATTGCAACGTTGAAAGCCATTACCTGATCTGAGGTGGGCGAGAAAATTCACCCGTTGTAGATCTCATGGAGGTTTCTCCAACTACTTCGGTGACATGGTCTGGCGCTGAGAGGTCGAACGTTCGACTGAAATCCATGGCCTATCTTTCGTGCTTTCCGTAGAGAGTTCATGAGGCAGCGAGGAGGACAGCCTATACGACAAGGTTCTCAGCCTGGCAGGAGATTGACTTTCAAATACGAGTCACGCACCTGACCAAGGTCTGCAATAGATCCTGTACCGGTGCAGTGCAAGCCAAAAATATGATCTGTAGCCAGACGGCGTTGGGAAGGCTCAAGCTCGAACTTTACTTACCGAATTCCGCCTGTCACTAGCATTCATCCCAGGTAACCGTGGAGACGAGGTCCTGCTGGAGGTGCATCGATAGTCGTAGCATCCAATGTTGCGGCGCAGCACAACATGAGCTGGCAAAGGGTCGATCGGCATTGCGGTTAAGATGCGGCGCCGACGCCCAAGATGAGAACAAGGCTGCCGCAGCGGTGATCAGGCCTGATCAGGCGCCTCCGAGTGGGCGCCAGGGCTGAGGAGAGCGGCGTTCTGACTTACGCGAGAGAAGATCGATGAAAAGAGGGTCTGATCTGTGCGGAAGTGCATCACAAAGTCAGGCAGCAGTGAGGGCGATGACTTGAATCCACCGCAACGACCGTATGAACGCGACGGGCGACGGTGGGACTGAGCGAACTTACTCAAACTTACTGAATTTGCAGCCTCGGAGCGCCGGCCGGGATGTTCCGATGCCGCGGCTCGGGGGTGGCACCAACGTCTCCGATTGGTCGATGATGACTGGTGATCGAAGGTGATCGTCCGAATGCGATCCTCGGGCCGAGTCAGGCTGCCTGTGGCCAGCAGTGGCCTCGTGTTGCGGCCCGCCACTCATGCACTCATGTCTCTGTCTCTCACAGTCCATCGCTACAGCCTGAAGCTTACGCCCTGGAGTCCTTCTGGATGCTACGAGCTTTATCGCTTGATTAAACGTAGCTCTTTTGGCTGCGGAGACATTTGCAGCGATGCTACCCGCCTTCCCAACTGAACCTCAGGCCCCGTCTGAGCACTATTATTCGTCGACTCGACAAGCCTAGCCTGTA
Source organism: Ganoderma boninense (assembly GCA_002900995.3). Taxonomy (NCBI): domain Eukaryota; kingdom Fungi; phylum Basidiomycota; class Agaricomycetes; order Polyporales; family Polyporaceae; genus Ganoderma; species Ganoderma boninense. Next base: position 2,061,214 of record CM035312.1, on the reverse strand, counting down.
AGTAGATTATGAAGACCGAGAATTAACATTGGACCCGGTATCCATACGAGTGCAACGCTTCAGACTCCGGTATACAATAGGTGACTCCAGTCTTCTGCTCTCTGCGTGGTCCGAATGTCCTTTGTTCGCGCAGTACCGTCCCGTTTGTGTTCACGGCGAGCTACCGGTCACAATTTCACATCCAACAGCAAAGGAGATTTGAAAGGGCCACTTTCACAGTTTGCTTCCGTGCTTCTCAATGCACTATGTCCTAGAGTTCTGGATCGTGCGTCTCGAAGCCAACCTGTATTGTAGACGACGTTTGACCTTTGCTATCTCTAAATGTGAATCACCCTTTCACCAGACAAGCATAACTTCATATCCATTGACATTAGGAGCACTCGCCATTGCTAATATCTGTTGCGCTCTACTTGGTGGTACGTCATCCTGTTCTATCTTACAATCGTCCTCTTGTTGACATACCTTCAAGTTTCTCTCCTTTGGACTTGAACCTAGGGATTCGTGGATCCGTTTTTGTTTTTGACGTCGAGACGCCTCTCCCAAATTTCTCCTATATATTGAGACTGATTCTGCCGTGAACCCACAGCGACGGCGACGGCGAGGCGAGCTGCCCTCCTTGGGGACATGCGCTTCACCTTAGCTCAGTGCGAGGCCGACTGCTCCCTTCTCAGGCTTGCGCCCCCATCTGCCACCTCGTCATTCCTCGCTCACCAGTCTACGGTCCTACAAGGATGCTTCTCATCTCATCTCAACCGGCCACGACTATCTGTCATATTCACCAATTATGGGCCACCCGACGCGTTATTGCGCAACGCTCCGGCCACTGGCAGTACCGAAAGAGCGCTAGAGTTCGACCCCGAGGTGAGTGTGCACTTGAGTTTTGGTATGTGCGATCGGTCCCTTTTCTGACGAACTCCAAGGGTCCGATCTACGACACCTCGCTCGGAGAGGACGGGTGGGGTTTCATGGGCTACGATGATCCGTGGGCGCTGGGGGAGGACTGGCTGGAGGACGGGCCTTCAATCATGAAGGCAGCCGATCCCCTCCGGTCGACTCGCGCGGAATTCGGGAGGGACGTCAGTAACGTCCTTCATGCTGCTCCCTCGCCCGTCAAATCTCGCGCCACCGAGGTGGACCCCTCTTCCACATCTCGCTTCTCTGTGGAAGACGAGTGCCCAAGCCCCGAGCCACAATCCGAAGATGAAGACGACGCTGAGTGGTTCAATTCCGACGAAGATCTGGAGGACCTAGTAGCCGCCTACGCCGGTTCCAAGCCGGAGGACCATGAGAACGTCGAGGAAGAAGTTCCTGAGGTTGCCTTCGAGAACGACGACCCGCAGACACCTGTGGCCGCACCTATTATCCCCGCAGCGTGAGCAAGCTTATGTCGTGTTGCGATTATAGCTACTGATCGCACTCCCGATTGCAGGCCACCCCAGAAGGGATCTGCTACCTTCCCCGTATATCGAGACACCCCTCCCTGGCAGTCCAATCAGGCTGCCGGCGTTCACCCAGTCTTTCAGCCCCCATTCCGACGTAGCGAATGTACACCCCGGCCTCCGTCGAAGCGACAGCTGGGGTTCTGTGGTCGCATCGCGCGCGCCGATGGACCATTGCGTTTCACGCCAGCTGTAGATATGATTTTCAATCTCTTCCCTTCTTTCTACGATGCCTTCCCCTCTCCGCGCCATCTCTTTTTCTCAGGTCTTCGACTTTGCGGCCTACGAAAAAGACACTCGCGACGACGACAGCGAGAGCCATGACGACAAGTCACCGGCTGTGGTACGCAGCATATCTTCCCCTTCATTGTGCGACTCGACCCATAACATTCCTTCGCGCAGGACCGCGTCAACGAGCCCCTTCCTGCGACCCCAACCCCAGTCCCCTCCACGACGTCCTGAACCTCGCGGTTGGCGTGCCGGCGTCGAGCGGCGCTGAACAGCCCGCGCCTGAGGCTCCTCTCCGGGGCTTGTTCTTCGACGACGAGGAGAACATGCCCATGGCTCATAGCCGTCGGGAGAGCACACCTCAGGTGCTCGACGCCCGACCTCCCACCGCCGGTCCCTCGCGGACCACTTCACAGAGCAGTACGTTGCGGGCACTGCAGCGGATCGACACGAGCTTCGGCTCTGAGTTCGACGATGCCGTTCTGTACGGCGGTTCGGAGAGGGAGGAGGGTTCGGTCCTGTCGGAGGACGACGGTGAGGAGGTGGGCTCGGAGCCCTTCGAGGAGCTGCCCTGCGACGAGGACGACGGCGACGACGCAGAAGGCATTCCGTCCGAGTCGGGCGAAGAGGCATTCGAGGAGGAGGCACCAGATGCTGAGTCGAAGGGCGACGACAGCTCGGATGAGGGCGTGGCCGGCGACAAGGTGCGCTTTGTGTCTTGATTGTTGCTGTGGCCCGATGACGAACGTTATTGCGTAGGCCACCGAGGACGTCTCCCAGGAGACGCTCCACTCGCGTCCGCACTCGCCCCACGCCGTTCACGCCCCCTCCTCCGTCAGCGTCACCGAAGAAAGTCAAGGGAAAGAGAAAGGCCGTCGCCCGCGAACCCCATGGCTCCGCCCCTTCCAAGAGCGCGTTGGCCAAACGCGAGGTCCCCGTCTCCGACTCCGTCTGACCTCTCAGACGACTCCGCGGACGCGCCCTCCGGCTCTTCCTCCTGTGCTCCCGAGCGCGCTCGATTCTCGGCCGAGGAAACGCAAGGGATGCTCCTCATCCCGTCCTCCGCTATGAAAACAACATAATTCGTGGATTTCATTCGCTAGCACCACCGACTTCGACGCCTACGAACGCGCCAGCTACGTAACACATTACCCCACCAAATCCGTACAGTACAATACACCAAATGCTGTCGCGCGCGCCATGCGCCCAAGGCTCCCACATATCCATCACGTCCGGACCTCCGCCTAAACCGCCGCCGCTGCCGCTGCCGCCTGGTTCTTCAACTGGAGAAACGCGAGGTCAGATCGCGAACGAGAAACAGGAGAAGCCACCACTCACGCAAGCGGTTTCCGAGTTTTGGTGGCGTGTCACGCCGTTCGGCCGCGTGTACTTCACTCCACAGTTGGGGCATGGCCACCTGGCATGAAGGTGTTCGCCCTTGACGTGCCGGACGAGCTCGGCGTACGTGTGCACCTCCTTACACTCTCCCCAGCGACACCGCAGCGTCCCCTTTGACTTCTCACCGTCACTGTAGTGGCCGGCGAAGTGTTCGAGGATCTTCGCGACCGTCTGCTCCTCAAACCGACCCCCACATCCACACTCCTCGGGGAGGCGCTCCAGCAGCACCATCATCTCCTCTACCTGCTCTGTCGTCAGCTTCTTCTTTTTGAGAGCAGGGGGTGGCGCTGGGACGGCCTCCGCGACAGCCTCCGCGACAGCAGAGACGTCATCTGAGGCTTCGCGCTTCCGCTTGGGCTTGCCAGAGACCGCTGAGGGAGTTGACTTGGGGACAGGTTCTCGGGCGACACTCTTGCCTTTCCCCTTGCTCGAGGTGGAAGCAGTCGTCCGGGTGCCTTCATCCGAGGGTGGCGTCGGTCGCTTCTCCCGTTGTGATCGACGGGGAAGCTCTGCCACAGTATCACCCTCGGATGAGCTCGACGCCGCAGTGGCGCGTTCGGCGGAGCGTGCTCGGATACGGACGGACGGACGAGCAGGGGAGTATGGACGAGGCTCGGAGGGTGGCTGCTGGAACTACGAAATTATAAGCGTTGAAAATAGATAGCGCATAAATTTAATGGACGTACCTCTAGTTGTCTGCGTGCACGCGCATATTCCGACTCTCCGAGGAAGTCGGGCTCAAGCGGCGACTCTGAAGGCCTGAGATACGTGACCTCGGCCAAGATACGACCACCTTCGTCTGCATCTATGCTCACAGGTGAGACCTCCCAAATTCCGCGTTGGTCAGATGGACCGGGAACTTGGACGGATAGATTGCCTAGCGAGAAAAGAGTCGTCCTAAACACACGGTCCAGTGGTTCAAAGCGTACAAAGAACTCACCACGCTCCACATGGTCCTCTGCCCCCTCGGAAGAGCTAGCATACGGAGGCTGCAACCTAGTATTTAAATATGCCTGTGGTTGAGATGCGACGGGGGGGTCGGGAAGAGGCAGGTCGATGGGTGGAAAGGCGTTTTCGTCCCAAAGATCGAAGTCCGGCAGGTATGGCGGCGAGGATGGTGTGTTGTGAGTCGTCGTTGCCGAAGGCCCAGGCAAGTTTCGGATGTCGGTGAGAGACGATGTCCGCGTCAGGTGGTTGGTTTTCGTGTCAGTCGCGTCATTCACCTTCTCCAACTTGTAAGTGCACGCTCGGAAGGCTCCAAACATCAGAGCAAGCAAAGAGGCCGATGATACTCACAGCTACTGGAGCAGATGCTGGGTCGAACGCCTCACGTGAGTGGTCGAACGGGGAGGTAGCGTAGAAGTACAATGTGTGGTTGAAGCTGGACATGGTTCAATATTGCACGTTGATGAGCTGAAGGTAGTGCAGCGACGGGAGTAGGTGGTGGTTGAGCCTGTGACGGACGTGGAGGAAGAGTTGAGGTGTTCAACAGAAGTACGGTTGAAGGTGAGGAGAATGAGCGCTATAGCTGGAATTGGAAAGAGCTTGTATGGGAACACCGTTATTCAACAAAATCGGCCAGACAAAGAACAATCGATTAGGGCGCACCTTATGACCAATACCGGTGTTCAGCAGTCCTTCCGGGTAATTGTTCATTGCCCTCCTCTTCCCAACAACGTCATAATCTTAATCCGCCTGCTACCCACTGCTGTACGTGCTGCTTTTCAACCATCAGCCCCTTCTCCTCTCAAATGATGACTGAAACTGCGCGCCGCAGGACAGTGAATACTCCATTCCGATGTTCATTCTGGAGTTAAGTGGTATCAATTGTGTTACACGCGCGAGAACTCATTCTCCCTACCTCTCAAGGTCCACACCTCTTCTTCCAAGACAACCGCCGAATTATCTAGCTGATGACCCAATCGTCTGCATAGGTAAGTCGCTGAGATAAATTCGGACTAACAAATGGAAAATGGCCTGTCTTGCTTCTCCTGTAGTCTAGGCTGTAAATTACGGGGCTCGCTCTCATTGTGCGGAGTGTCTCGCAGCTTGGTCCCGAACGGTGAGAGAAGTTGCGGATCGCTTTGTCCATCACATGGCCTTTCTCATGAACACTCGAGCTCAAAGCAGGTACGCCAAAGAGGATATCCAACGAAGTCATGTCCGTGCACGAATGCGCTTCAGTGACTTCATGGACGTGGGCTGACAGCCCACGGCCGCGAGGTCACTTAGCCATGCGCCACGAACAAACATCAGGCTACACTAAACACGAAATCTTCTCACCAGAAAAACAGTTCGCCGCCGCGAGCTTGCAATGTCTTGGACAAAAAATTTGTTGTCTCGTCCCACTTGCACGTGTGGCCTCATAGGCAGGATCCGGATTTGACGTGTCACGTCCTGAGACAAAGCGTCTCACGCAAGTGTCGGGTATACACATGGGCGAGCAACAAGAAAGGTATGTCCATCAGTATATAAGGACTCACTTTGAAGACGTAGGGACCGAGGGTGATACTGCTCAGTTCTTGGTCTTCAGGTAAGAAGATAGGACACATCGGATGTGCTAGACTCCAAATTGAAATCTTTATTCGAAGTTGCCATATGTCTGGTTTGCGCGGGAGGGCGCAGTTTTGAGACGAGAGTGTTTCTCCCGATAAGCAGGCGCAGAGCAGGATAAGTTAAAGTATGCCAACGGAACTTGGACTCGGTGACCTGCAGTGCTTCCGTATCTCGGCCGAGACCGGGATTCGGCCACGCGACTCAACTTGAACAGTTTGCAGGGTCGGTAAACTGGGCTTGAAATACATACAAGTCTCTTTCGACTCCGAGGTTTGCTATTAGAGCGGAACTTAAAAAGTGTAGGCCCGGCAGTAACGCCCGGGCCGTTCAACTTGAACGTGAACCAGGCACTCGTCTAAAGAAGACAGGAACGAAGTAACCCTTCGCTTTCTCGACACTATGCAAGAACCGCAGAGTATAAGAAGGGTGGTATACGTTGTATCCAACGAATTAGTCAAGGTGGGTTCCTGTCCTTGGCTCATTACGGATAAGGTCACGAACTGAGACACACCGATATTGCAGATATCTTCTCAGCTACCATCCAATCGAAATCGTTCATTCCTCGTGCATAAACTCGTACAGGGATTTGGATTGCTTGAGCCCAAAGAAGATGACCCAACTGTCACGTTGCAGCCATTGCGACCCTCACCTGCACAGTTTAGAGACCTTTCTGCTTACCATGACCGCGATTATCTGGAACGCCTACTGAGAGGTGAGGTTGATGGCGTTACGGACGATGTCCATCAAACAGAATATGGACTAGAGGAGGTATGTCATCTCTCTGCTTCTACATGTGCCAATGGATGGCTCTGATTCCAAAAAACGCTTCGTTCAGGACTGTCCGACCTTTCCTCATTTGCCAGACTATGTCCGGTTTGTGGCGGGAGCAACATTGGCAGGTAGATGCCATACACTTCCCATGTCTCTGATTCTTATTGTATCTATCATTTTACCCTCGTACAGCTGCAAAAGCTTTGAAAGAAGACACATCGGACATCTCTATCTGCTGGGATGGTGGCAGGTCTAACTCCAGCTCCTGACAATTGTCCCCATCCTGACACTGTCGACAGACATCATGCTCAAAAGGCACGAGCATCAGGCTTTTGCTACGTGGCCGACTGCGTCCTCGCTATTCTCATCCTGAAGCGTACACTGGCAGGGACGGTGGAGAGACCACTACTGAAGCCTCGAGTGATGTACCTCGATTTCGACTTGCATTTCTCGGATGGAGTTTCCGAAGCTTTCCTTGGGTCCTCAGCCGGATCGCCGTACCCTCAAGTGCTTACCTTCTCTATCCACCATACTGCCCCTGGTTTCTTCCCCGCGTCACCGCTTGCCTCGTTGACGAACCCCTCCGACCCTGACTTCGACCCATTCACGCTGTGTCTACCCTTGGAACGAGGCGCATCTAACAAGACTTTCCATCGTATTTGGCCGCTAGTCGAGCGCGTCAAAGATGCGTTTCAACCCCACTACGTCGTAGTGCAGTGCGGTGCGGACGGACTTGCCGGCGATCCGTACGCAACATGGAACTGGTCCTTGGCTGGAGAAGGGAGCATGGGATGGTGTGTCAACCAAATATGCCATTGGCAGTCCAAGACGCTGTTACTGGGAGGCGGTACGACCTTCGCGTCTGATCGTGCTATCGAAATGCTTAATCATGTCAATCGTGTCACTCTAGGCGGCTATAACTCTCCCAACGTCGCGCGAGCATGGACGTACCTCACTTCTGTCGTGGTACGCAGAAGTGCTTCTTGTGCGGTGTGCTACGCTAACCGACGATCTCATTCCATAGCTTGGTCGTCCTCTTTCACCCGAAGCTGACATACCCGATCACGGAGCGTTTCCGCTCTACGCACCATCGTTCACGCTCGACGTCCCACCTGGAAACATCCAAGACCAGAACACAGACGCATACCTCGCGCATGTCGAGGAAGTATTCGCACAGGTTGCGGACACGATTCTACAGCGGGTGCAGAAACCCGTAACATAATAATCTACAGCTTGTACAGTACAGCCATCTTCCACCGATCCTTTGATCAACCATCCGTTAAGGCGCATCTGTCCACGGACAGGTTCGCGGGATTGCCCCACCTGTGTCGCGCCACCGTCAGCATCTGTTCGTGGCTCGCGAAAGCGCGCGCGCATCAAGTGAACACACTCACCAGTTGGGGAACTCGACAGCATTCCCGCTCGCGCCAAACACCGCGAAGCTCAGGATGAACAGGATGACCTGGCTCCCGCCATCGAGCGCGGCCGAGGTCAGGTAGTTGTACTTCTTGAACCACTTGGGGCGGCGCGTGCGCGCCCACCACTGCGAGAGGAACCCGATCACGAGGCACGACCACCACTGCCCGTTGACCGAGTACGGGAGGTAGCCGATGTAGAGCGAGATGATGGGCGTGTTGACGAACTCGGCCGCGCGCGCGACCCACGAGCCCGGCTTCGCGAGCTTGTGCGCGAGCCAGAAGGGGATCGGGAAGGAGAGCCCGATGAAGAAGGCGAACCCGATGAGGTAGTAGGGCTTCCCGTAGGTGAAGAGCTCTTTGCCGAACGCGCCCAACGCGACCGACGAGGAGTTGTAGCCTTGGATGATCCAGCCGCTCCACTGCGAGGATTTTCGTCAGCGTTCGGGGAGCTGTATGCAAAGAACAGGATGCACGGACCACACGAGTGCCCACTGGGTCGATGAGGGCCGCACGGTTGTTGTTGACAATGCTGATCATCACTAATTTGAAGTCAGGTTAGGTTCTGTTCGACCCACAGGCTTGTGGGAGAAAACCTACTTGTGTAGTTGAATATTGACCCGATGATGGACCCAGCCATCTGCGCGGCGAAGGTCGCGCGCGGAGGCAGCTTGGTATACTGGCCGAGCTTGAGATCTTGAAGCATGTACAGGCACTGGTACGCCGTGCTGTTACCGTACAGATTGACGTACATGACTGCGCTGTATGACATCGGGCATGGAAGATGAGAAGGATCTAAACAATTATGCTGACGGAGGTAAACGTACACAGGCTGCCCGGGGTGGACGAACGCAGAGAGAATGTTCATAGCGTGTTTGATTTGAATGCTGAAACCTGTCGTTGCGGCGACTGGCAGCATGGGTTGTCATCAACGGATGTCCAACGTCGTGAGGAACGAAGACATACTGAACCCAATGCAGATCGCGATAAAGCCGCTAATGATAGTGAACAGGATTACGCTCCAAGCGGGGAGTAACCAGTCGCCCTTGTTGTACTGCATGGGGCGCACCAATTAGATCAGATGATGACAGCGGCACCACCACGTACGCTACAGCCTATGCCAATCACAAGGGCGCCAACGAGCAGTACGAGATACCACCATTGCGGGACTTCCTTGTACTTCTTCATCGCTGACCGTGACATCTCTGCGTCAGCAAAGATAATGTCGCCATTCACCTGGTGCGCACCTTGATAATGGGGGTCATCGATGTCTTGCGACGATTTCAAGAAGCGCATCTTCCCAAACGCCCTGGAGAGCTCGCGCCAGTTCCAAAGCAGAACATGAACGATAGCAGCCCCAAGACTGAAGTTGTAGCACATCTGCGAGATGGCGTAGGTCGTCGTGTACCGCGGCAGACCGACAGAAGCGAGCTTGCTCGAGTCAAGCGTATTTTCCGGTGTGAGGATGGCGGACTGATTGTACGATCCGCCCTCGTTGTTGAAGAGAGATTGCGACATCCAGAGGATGTCGCGGCCGTTGAAGACGTTATTGTAGTAACAGGCGGTCAAGACGATATATCCCAACGCCATGCCGACTGCGATCAAAAGGTAAGACAGGTGAGGAACTCGGCGGAAAACCAAGACTTACTGTACGAGTTGACCTCTGAGGCGTTATGTTCAGCGTCATTCATAGCAGGGTACACAGAACCGGGGTAGAACACCACGTACGAGTACGAAGCGGCCAAACCAGTGGGTTGCCCTGAGTAATGAGAGTCCAGCTGGTGCCGAAACTGAAAAGACCGATGCCCTCGTTGCTCGAGCCCGCACCGAATAGGTTTCTGACGAAGGTGTGCCGGCCGTTGTCTACCAGGCAAATGATGGAGATGGCGGTTAGGAGTGGGAACGGATACTGGGGAATCCTGGACGTGATCATGAGTCTTGGACCTGGCTTGACTTCTGAGGCCAGCTACGCACCACTCCCAGAGGAAGATCGCGGTGAACACCATCCAGAAGTAGCGACTGTTCACGAATATATTCAGAAATAGACTCTTATGCCAGTCCGAAACAATGACATACCGTTTCTTGTGGTTTAGTACCCCACCGAAGTGCAAACTTTGGAGCAAGTTCACGACCGAGATATATGTTGGGTAGAAAGCGCTATTCAGGACCATGGTTAATCGACTGCCTACGACACGTAATAACATGTGACTTACTACGTCGGGTAGACCAGGAGGTTGCGAACTAGAACGTTGTCAGCATCGCATTGAAGAAGCGGGGTGTAAGGGCGCTTACGAAGACCTGCGATTCCATAACCGATCATCTGGCTGGCGAAGATCTGGAAGATGGCCAACGCTGGATTCAACTTGATATTGTAGAATAAATCTAGAAGACCTCTCAATATATGTCAGCGACTAGGGTGGGCAATTCTGTACCTAGAGCGGCGATGACCTCCATAGCCACCGCCACGGTAGAAGCCGTCGACGCCATAATTACGATGGCTGTGTGCTCTACAACGGTTATCAGAGAAAACGGCGGAGCACACAGAGGCGATAGCAGCACACCCTTGATGTTAAATGGCCCTGGATTTAGGTAGCGCCAATACCCAGTCGTCGGCATCATGCCTAGGAAGAAGCACTAGGATTCAGGGCGGAAACGCAAAATCAAGAGGGGAAAGACTCACTGTGCATCGCTGTGCCTAATAGGTAGGCAATAATCAAACAAAACAGTTGGGATACAGTCGCGTTCTACAGCGTCGGGGTCAGAGTGAAGGGAGCTGCAGGGTGTAGGGCAGACTCACTTGAGGTTTGAACGTATATATCGTCGCAAGCACCGAGGTGAAGGCAGAGAGGCCAACGCCCAAGAACACCGTCCTCAACGTAAAGACAGGCAGGGTAGGGTCGTCGTCGGTCGAGATGACCTATGCAGCAAGGAGCGAACGCCAGGTGAATACCTACATACATGGGGAGTGAGACAACGAAACGCACCTCCAATGCAACGTCCTCATCGTTCTTGATTATAGTCTCGTCGACATCCTCGTGACTGACTCCGAACGACTCAACATCAGCCTTCTCCTTCACATCCTGGAGGCCAGGATCTTTCTCCGTTGAGCTCAGAGACTCAGCATGGCCAAGTCCGACGCCGCTGGAGGGGCAACGCCAGTGTGCGCACCCATCGTCGTTGGCTGGATGAGCGAGAGAGTGAACAAGACCGATGCCGGAGGCAAGCCAGCAATTGGAAGAGGAAGAAGCTCGGTGACCAAATACCGTGTGCTCGTCGACCACTGGGTATGGCATCCCGCGAATCATATATGGGTGTGAAGCTTGCTTGGGGGCGCCATAACGCAAAAGGATCACCCGCTATCCGGACGAGCGAATGACGGCATGATAAGAGGTTCGCGTCCGCGACTACTTATCTCTAAGCAGTGGATGGAAAGGTCATCAGACTAGAACATACGCAGAAAATATATACCCCACTCACAAGCCAAGTCTTCCACCACAGTGCAATCAGTACGCATTCGACAGAGCACGCGACTCGACCCGAGTCCACGGCGCAAAGCGCGCCGGGGAATGAATGGAAGTGCCTTGGGCGCTGTAGTGCAGATCTCAAGCTCGCCGACATAACGTGGGTCCTCCACACGCAAGGCGACTAGTCTCAAACGAACCAACGTCCAGTTTACGAGGGCATATAATGTATGCCACTCAGATGCCACCTTGTAGGTGAGCAGAAAAATATACAATCGCGATGCTCGACACAGAACTGAATGTCCCAGCGATAGGCACAGTGCTTATCGCTTTCCAGGAAGAACCCATAGCTACCGGTCTGCTAGCGTATGCGGCACGCGAGGACCCTCCGATAAGCGTTAACTCGACCTACAAGCGTAGATCGCACACTCACACTCCCGGTCATCCTCTTACTTCCCACGGGAACTCATTACCCGTAAGTACCACCACCAATACTGCGACGGCACACTGAACACATAGATCAAAGGGTGGTCAGGATAATCCATCTCTGCAACGCCAAGTCGAAATAGTGACTGACCGTCAATTCGCGATATCAACCTCCCCAACCCTCTCCCAATCCGCGCCGCTCTGGCCGGTCCTGACTCCGTCCGTCCGTTTCAAGCCCCTCGGCTAACCGGGGTCCTCAGCGGGACCGCCAAGCGCGGGCTTGTCCTCTCCAACCACCCAGGAGGCATATTGTCGATGGCCGCGCCCTCCATCGCGCACAAAGTGTTCCTCTGAACTGTCTCGTACCGGAACCGCATCTGGAGCAGCACCCACTCTGCGATCCGGTAGGCCCCGTTCTTGCGCAAGTCGTCGACGAACTCCCGTGGAGTCGGGCCTAAACCAATGAATCCGGACTGCTCTGGCTGGGCGCAGACCCTGTATAAAGGAATCAGATATGGTGGCTTCGGGACAAGGGGAGCTACCTCGGGCCCGTGATGGGCGATGGCTTGTTCCAGGCGACAATTATACGTAGCCCATTCGCAACTTGGACATAGGGTTTCAAAGCAAACTGTGCGTGCGAAGTACACCGGTGTCGTGCACGGCTCCAGGAGAACGCGAGAGCTTGCTGGCGCGGGTAGGGCTTGCTGGACGTCGCAGTATCTTCGTACCGCGGAGACAGTTCGAACGTGGCCGCAGACCAGCCACTGGATCACTGGAACTTCGTAGTGGCACATTTGCGTCGTGGGCTAGCTGGTTGTTGGAGTGGAGGGCTGGCGAGTCTGCGATGTCAGGAGAGAGGAGGATAGAGAACCAACGTACCTTAGAGTGGCCTTATATACAACCTTCAACAAAGGTTGCATCAAAGTGGCGGTCGTCGTTAGCTACAATACAACACCAGCACAACAAACGTGGTTGCAAATTGGAGTGGCTAACATACGGCATTAAAGGAATGGTATATTCAACGAATCGCACCGACAATCACAGAAAGTCCAGGCCAATTCCAACCTGGAAACCCTTCCGTACTCCGTCGCTCTTGCTCGCGACTAGCGGGACGCCGAAGTTGACCTCTACACGGACGGGATCCAGCTTGTACACGAGACCAACACCGGCGGAGATGGACGGTTTGGATATACTCGACAATACGTTATCGAGTAATGGGCGTGCTATGAAACGACCATGAGCCTCCGTCGAACTAAGGATCCATACGACATACATGTATCCATGACGTCAAGCCGGCCGGCATTGAGGAAAAGGTGTGTTTTGACAGGCCAATGTGGCTTACGAGGGAAGTCGGAGATCAGGCTAACGCCTGCTGACCAAAACAGGTTGCCTCCGAGGGAATCCACTGGGAAGAAAGCGCGTCGAAGACTCGTCTCCAAAATAAAACTTGCGAGAACTTACCACCATCATGAGGGCCCATACCGTTCATGCGGAACATCCGCACGCTTACTGGGCCGCCTAATTGGAATCGATCAGAGAAGTACGACTTTCCTCCGAAATTCCAGAGTGCTCCGGTGCGAGCAGCCAACGACAGCGTCTAGGGAAATCGGGACACTGTTAGGGTCTTCATGTCTGCCGACGGTGCGTGGAGGAACTTACTACGCCGGGCAAAAGGGAGCGGGCGAGTTGCCCGTGTCCTTCAGCCTTGTAGAACGATGTGTCGCCTCCTGCTCCTGCGAGCTCATGGAAGAACTTCGTGTATGACCCCCGTGTTCCAAGGATCTTATCATCGCGGGTGTCTCGCGTCCACGAATGGAAGACAGAAGACTTGACCGACTGACCAGCAGCCTCGCGCATGCTGACCGATGCTGAGGGCGCGAGGTTGCTGATATGCCTTAGCACGGCTTCGTACCCAAACTCATGTGAACCAGTTGGGGGTGTGCCTGTCTGCGACACGCAATGAGACGGATGAGTTCTCCATAGTACACTACGGAGGAGGTAGCTGACCTAGCTCACCCTAACGACTGCCCTGAGACCACGCAGACCTTCCGAACTGCTCGCAAAGCTCGAATTGTCGCGTTCCAGACCGAACAATGAGACCTCTCCGCGTGTCTTCAGGTCCGAGCTGAGCGGCTTGGACAAAGACGCATTGAATGACATCCGTGTCTTCGTCGCGAACGCGACATTGGCCTCGAAAGTCTCCGCACCGCCGAACGCGTTACGCACGCGACATGTTGCACTCTGCAATTTGATAAGGTTCGTCATTAAACGATCATCATGTATGCATCGCGCAGCGCATTGAATCCGTTCTGGAGATGGGAAAGAGGGGTCACACGAACGTGCGTCGCTTATTGGGCATATGCGCGGATGCCCAGCACACGACCCAAAATACCAGGCGAAGACGGCACTCAGGCCTCGCGACATTACGTCGCATGGGACGCCAGACGTTGGATTTAAGTTAACGATCCTCCCCCTTTAGGATGGCGTTCTCTGTCTTCGTCCGGGGGAGTCCGGAACGCGACTTCCTGCTCTTCACTGCCAGTCTCAAGCAAAAACGACCACTCACTGCTCCGCCCTCATTGTTCCCTACTTGCGTGCTCGTGTTCAAGAAGTACCTTCCTTTCTCCTTCGCCAGGAAAATCACGTCGACATCGTCTGGATGCGCGAGTGCGTCGCGGCTCCTGTCGATGACGGTCTCGATGTGGCTGAACAGGTCGGTTTCCTCAAGCAGACTCTTCATCTTCTTCGTTTTGTGCAGCACCGTTCCGAGTGTCTGCGGCTCGTCTGGAGATGAGGTAAGGAATGGGTCGATGATGGATCCGAGGAAGGAGTCGCGTGTTCGAACGGCGCCGCGGACACGCACGGACGCGATGTTCAGGGGAGCTGAGAGGTTTTCATTGACCTTTTACAGGGCGTACAGGGGCCTGTCAACGACATGCGCGAGGGTAGACATAGCAGTAAACTCACCAGTTGGGACAGCTGGACGAAGGCGCTCTCATACTGGCCGCGCAGCTTCCTCAGCTTGCGCTCCTCCCACCACTTCTTGTATCTCTCTATGTCGGCTGCATCAGGCTCCAGGTCCCGGGGCGAGGATGTGTTTTGGAGTGGGGGTTGTAACGGGGGAGCAACAGGGTCCGCGTCGGCCATAAGTTAGAAGATGAGGTGGTAAGAGAGGATAAACTCGAGTCGGCGCTCATCATCTCAACGCTTACTCGCCTACCACACCCGATAATACCCGTACTAGTTGGATCGCCGTCGGTAAGTATGAAAAGCTTACTTCATTAGCACACCCCTATAAGCCGGGTGATTAACGCTCAGGGGGATGATGTGGAGTCCGGAGCTTGGAACCGGGACGCGGGCCGACTACTTGAAACCGAGGCGGCGCTCTTGGCAGAAGTTCTACCCTTGTCCTGGTGGCCCTCCTTGACGAGCGCACAAACCGCCTGTTCAGCACCAACATGTCCTCCACATACGTCCATTATACCTCCTCCTCGCTGCCGTCCGACTATGCCTTGCTGTCGCGCTACTCTGCTGCCCAACCCGACGCCACCACGAGCGTCAGCCAGAGCGAACGAGCGGAAACGAGCAGTGTCGCGCCCTCCTCGCACATTGACGAAGACGAGGATGAGAATTCGGGTGTCCCCATTCATGCGAGCGGCGGAAGCCAGCCGCTCACACAACGTCGGAGTAGCTTCCCAAACTCTCTCCTTCCACCCTTCAATCCTACCATGAGCCCCCTCCCGGACAGGCATGGCCACCGCTCAGGCCCACTCAAGAAGCCCAACGAAAACACGCCCCTCCTGGCACCACCTGTGCCACGAATCGAGGAGGAGTGCGACTCCGTGCCAGATGATGGCACGCCGAGCCGCAGTATGTTCAGCGAGGAGATGGTAATCCTCACAAAATACACCCTCCCTGTGTTCGGGTACGTCTACGTCGTCCACCCTCCACAATTATGCTCTCTCGTGTTGCAGCTGCTCACCTACGCGTGTTAGCACTCATCTGTTCGAATACTCGCTCGTTGTGGCGTCCGTCATTTCGATCGGACACTTGTCCACCACTGCCCTCGCCGCTTCGACCCTGGGCTCGATGACCGCGAGCGTGTCTGGATTCAGTATCATCCAGGGTTTCGCGAGCACTCTAGACACCATGCTCCCCAGCGCATGGACATCCTCGCAACCCCAGCTCGTGGGTCTTTGGTCCCAACGGATGGGTGAGTGTCTTCTGAGAGCGCGCAGGAGACGATCGGATCCGCTTCTATCTTGTCTAGCCGCTCTTGTCTTCGATATCTCACACGTTTTGGCTCATTCTATCCATCATAGCCGTCGTAATGGCTGCCGCGCTTGTGGTAAGTGACATACGCCGCGCAGCGCGCCTCATGCCAGGGTCATCGGATCTCACAACGTTCCTCCTGACACTGGCAGCCCATTATGTTCGTGTGGTGGAGCTCGGAAAGCATCCTGCTCTTCCTCAAACAAGAGCCCGAGGTCGCGCGCTTAGCGTCTATCTACCTCAAGTACGCGTCTTTCGGGCTCCCTGCCTACGCGTTTAATGCAGTCTCGCGCCGCTATTTCCAATCGCAAGGTTCGTTGTTGCTTGATGGCGCCATGAAGCTCATGAACATTGACCACGTCTGATCCGCCATTGGACAGGCCTCTTTACTGTGCCCACACGAATCATCCTAGGAGTGGCGCCTGTAAACGCGCTACTCAACTATTTACTTGGTACGTGGCCGAAGTGCTTCCGATCAACGTTTACTGAGACACGTTCGGGCAGTATGGGGACCTGAGCCGTTCCGCCTAGGATTTATCGGCGCCCCAATCGCGACGGCCATTTCTTTCAACCTTATCTCAATTCTGTCCATCGTGTACGGACTATTCTTCGTGCCGAAGACTGCGTGGTATCCGCTGTCTATGCGCTGCTTCACAAGTCTCGGTGTTCTGGTCCAGCTCGGCCTTTCCGGGGTCGGTCAAGTGGCAAGCGAGTGGTGGTCCTGGGAGCTTGTTGGCCGTGAGTCTCTATTCTTTCTCCGCTCAATTGTGCACGAGGTTCACCAGTTTTCCCTTCCTCAGTCGCTGCCAGCCAGTGAGCTTCAGTTTGATACGCCACACTCTTCGGATCTGACACAGTTGTTCAGGCTCGGTCCCACCGCGCTGGCGACGCAGTCCGTCCTGCTCGTTTCGGCTTCAACAACGTACCAAGCCCCGTTCGCTCTCAGCGTTGCGTCATCTGTTCGGTACGTGTATCAATTTCTGGGGGTGATTAAACCATTCTTACCGTTCGTCGCAGCATTGGTAACCTGCTCGGAGAGGAAAATGCGAAGCGAGCTGCCGTTGCCGCCAAGTGTTCGATTCTCATGTCGCTGGTCATCAGCGCCGTCTGGAGGTTTGATTCCACTATGGCGCTCAACCTTCTCACAAAAAGCTTACTGCGAGTCCCAATACAGCGCAATGTTCATGATTTTCAGATACTCGTGGGCGCATTTGTTCAACGACGATCCGTGTACGTAATCCTACCATTTCGGACGCTGAACTTGGCAGCTCACCATCGCCCACTTGGCAGCCGTCGTCTCCCTCGTCGCGTCAATTTTGCCGCTGGTCGCGCTCTTCCAGGTGTTTGATGGCCTTAGCGCAGTGGCCTCTGGCATCCTGCGCGCTGTAGGAAAGCAGTTCACGGGCGCGTTGCTCAACCTGAGCGCATACTATGTGATCGGTGCGTCTCCGCTCTCTTCCCTTCTCTTCTTTCGCCCACTCTTCCTCCATTACGCCACACTTCTGATCTGACGCTTCTTCTCCCCTTTGATCTGCAGGTATCCCGTTCGGGATATGGCTGGCGTTCTGGCGGGACATGGAGCTGCACGGTCTCTGGATTGGCCTAACCGTCTCACTCGTGTACTCCGCTCTAGTTGGCGTATGGGTGTGCGTGAACAACGACTGGGATCGCGAGGTGGAGAAGGTCCGCCTCCGGCTCGAGGCGGACCGCAAGGGTGCCGACCACGTCGAAGCTTAAATGTCGGCTTCACATTGAGACTGGGATGGCACACCGGATTGTCAAAACCCTCGACTTAGATTTATACCAGTCCCATCTACGGCCTAGCGGTGCTCGTAACAAGGAGACACTCCTCTGATCTGTATACATATCTAGTGTAGATTTGCTTTTAGTTATTGGGATCTAGTTGACCTCCTCCCGGACAATATTAGACTAGGGCCTCCCAGGGTATGCAATCAACGGCGGTTTTTCGCCCAGTTTACCGCCGCACTGATCCAGCAAGCGCGGGTCCGTAGTCGCACCGTCTACTGTGATTCCAACTTAGAAAAAGTCTTTGTGACTGTAAAAGTGCATGATCTATCGCCTAAGGAATTTGTAGTTAATTCTGTGAACTGGACATCAGCAAAAGCGCAACTTCACTGCAAAGCAATGCAGGGCGCTACGGAACCGTACAGTTGACTGAAAGAATTCGCAGGCTCCGGCCCCATCCGGCAGGGCCTTACAGTGAATGGCAGGATACGACTGTGGTCTGTAGGATCTTATCGCAGACGATACGCTCCTGTAGAGCCATGCAGTCCGTTCAGCGGACACGCCTAAGAGTTACAGGGATCTGTAAGGCGTCCATCGGATACGACCATAACTTACATAGCTCCATAAGCATCCACAGGATTCCCGCCGCCGTGTCCTAACAATCATAAATCTCTTCATCTATGCGATTGGATACCCGTTCTGTCCCATTCCCATCACAAACCATGGTCAAGCTCCAAGGCCCATCAGTCGCACACTTTGTACGGGCGGGCGGAGGACACACCGCCAGCCGTGTCTCAAGAGGCGATCTTCTCCCTTCTCCTCTCATCCTCTGCCTCGCGCTCGAGTCCATCTTCCCCAACCCCAGTAAATGCCTATAACCCAAAACCGTCCCACCATCATTACCCCAACAAGTCTTCATCCCATGCCAGACTACTCGAATCGGCAGGGTGGTATGACGTCATAGTCACTCCAAGTCCTCGTTATAGGCGCGGGCCGCGCGACTTCACCCCAACTTTGCACTTAACCTCTGTCCACCATCTTCCTTCTGCTTTCCGTCTCCTCTCAGCGAACTCCGTCCATCCGCTCTGGTACTGGTGGCCTCAGAGGTGCATTTCCCGACTATGGCAACTACGGTTTCTCGCTTCACCCTGCCACACGTCCGTCTGATCGTCAGCAGCTCTGTCAGGCAATATCGAGGTGAGTTTTAAATTATATTTCTAGTTCGGTGCATTTTCGGATCGTCGCACGGGATAGAAAGGTGCGTACTTGTAATTTTGGGCCTTTCGCTGGTGTGTAGGCGGTCGGCAGTCGTCCGTCGGGGTTTAGGTACGTCTGCTGGAGAACAGTGAGCTTGCAGTGAGTCTTCAATCTTCTACTCGATTGCTGGCATGTTTGCATTCTTGCAGAGGGTCCAAAGGTGCCTCGTCGTCGGGTTCTGCAGGCGTTCAGGCTTTGCACAAGCATCCTCGGGCATCCAGGTACGTTCTATACAGTCTTGTTCATGCATTTAGGTGAGTACCTGTGACTCTGAGCCACTGCGCTCCCCAACTTTCCATTTTGCTGTACTCAGGCAGCCTTGTTCGCAAGGTGCGTCCGCTTTTGCTCTCTGTTAGCACTGCAAGTTTTTTGCCTTCCTATCCCTCCTATCACTGTAACTGTACATGTACCGACTTACTCACATACTTATCATTGCGTATATATGCTGTATTGAACAATGGTCCCTTTTACAATATATTTCTTTGTTCATTCATCATTATCCGGAAGGGTTTGGTCGGAATCTCGGACGGCGTCAACGTACTCCATCATTCTTCATAGGACTCCGTAGGTCCCTACAGCGCTTCGGTGGGCCAACTGCAGGCCCCTACCGTAGCACACAGGATATGCTATAGAGTCTTGCATGGCTCTATAATGTGTTGATGGCCAAACTACAGGGCTATACAGCCTCTTCTGAGGCATACTATAGGCTCCTACAGAGCTTTACGACGTCCTACAGGAGTCCGCGAGGTACTTACGATGCTCTACCGACATTGTAGACAATTACTGAACCTGCAGATCCCTGTAAGCCCGCTGCCTAGTTTGCTGATGGAGGACTGCCACTGTTGGCTGGGCCGCCTGGCCAGCATGCACCATGCACCATGGTGAATGTGGCAGTGCAGGCGCTAAGTCTCCAGGTGCGGAAGCGCACGTCGGATCCGGAGCTGCGCAAGCGGCACAGGCTCCTTCCACGATCCTCTGCAATGTGCATGCCCATTGCTCACTTCATTCATCGATCGACTTTCATCGCAGTCGCCTTGAATTGACGGGGGGGATATTGGAACTTCCAGTTTGTTACAGCGATATCTTGGTCCCCCTCAAGTTCAAACATCATGTATGTAATCGTTTCCGGCGTTGAAGGTCGCTGACTCGGCTTGTGATTGATGGTTTGCTACCTATTCCCAGGGTATGGCCTGCGCACAAGACTTGCGTTTCCCCACATCTCGTCTATCCGTTCCCCTTCGTCTCAGAGTCCTATGCAGGCTCAGGAGGTGCGGAGGCTTCCCCTAGAACTTTTCGAGCTAGTCATCGACTGCCTCCATGACGAGAACGCACTCCACTCCACATCCCTCGTTTGCAAAGCATGGTTGCCCCGTAGCCGGTTCAACCTCTTTCACACCATCGAGCTGAACCTCCCGAGACATCTGGATAACCTCATGGATTTGCTCACTTCCACCCCGGAAATCGCCCCCATCATTCAGGAACTCTCCATCTCCGAGAACTCCATTCTCGCCGTCTTCCGCCCTGCCATGTCCATCGCGGCCCGTTTTCCGCTCTCGCTCTCTTCATACCCCCTGGTAGAACCCCGCCGTCTCACAATTCATCAGCAAGTGTGGCTACCTACGCGCTACAGCCCCGATTACCTCCTAGAGCTCTCACAGTTCACATCCATCACCTTTCTAGACCTATTCGACGTCTCGTTCACCACTGTCGCTGACTTTTCCATCGTTCTACGTGCCCTCGCCCACCTAGAATCATTACAGGTAGCCCACCTGGATTGCCAGCGACAACTAGATCCCGAGACCTCAGCCGCAGTTGGATACGAGCTGCCGTTCCTCAAGACGCTCCGTATTGTCGCCGAACACCCTACATCCTCGATAGACTGGCTCCTTGCATACAACCAATTCCCCTCCCTGCAAGATGTCGACATCTCATACGAGCTCTCCGTCAACAATCCACAACAAGCCCTGGGCGCGCTATGGGCCTCCACAGGGTCAACCCTTGAGGAAGTCACGCTCAGCATCTCGAAGCGGTTCACCAGCTCTCGATTCCCACTCGAAGTGACAGGTGCGCCATCGCAGGCTTCATCCCTCGCAAAGCATGACTCATAATCACAACCTTGCAGAGAAGCAACTTGACATGTCAAATTGCACCGCCCTCCGCGTGCTGCGCTTGGACTGCCAAAATGCGCGCGAAGCCATGCCCGACTGGACGTGGCTCGTCTGGCTGCTCAAACACCTCCCTCCCGCCTGTCACGCCTTACGGAGCATCGTGCTGGCGTTCCAGCACAGCTCGCACGCCCTCGCAGCCCTGCACACATTTGCAGGGGAACTGGACGAAGCCATCTCTGAGGCTCCTTGGGCGGAGACCTTGACGGAAGTGGCATTCGAGTTGAGCTATCGATTTCCTGCGGACGAAGACCCAGACGAGCGGGCGCTTGTCGAGACTTTCCCGGGGCTGCGGTCGAAAAATCTCCTCCAAGGTGTGTCTCGAGTGTGGCCATCTTCTTCGTGACCACAGCTTAGGTCCGTTCTTGCTTGCAGTGCGGTGACCTCGTTCCAGAACTTAGGCATCGGGCTTGTAGGCGACGTGCAAGGACTTGTCCGCTGGACGAGGCAAGGTGTGGGTGGAGGGGGTAGTTCATCGTATTGGGTTAATTTCTGTAGTCGATGTTGTAGTCCCAGCATGCTTTCCTCTAGAGTCATGGAGATATTCATGCATATGACGGCGACGGTAATATTCAAGGATGGTCTCCTACACCTTTAGAATCGGATGACCGGGATAGTAGGTATTTGAGGCCATCGTCCAGCCGATATATCTTAGCACTTATTCGTTACACCTGACCGACGGGTTGATCTCTGTTCTAGACATGAGGACCGGGAGTCGAATGTGCTACCCCGGAGCAAGTGATGCCGGCTATGTGGCAGCGAAGTGAGTCTGATCAGGAGATCGATGAGGACATGAACAACGAGGCCAAGCTACGATGCGAAAGCCAAAGATGAGACGTACCCGGAAGTATTGGCCTTGGATCTGGAGGATAGGGACGACCAAGATGAAGAGTCCCGCGACAATCCCGGCCTCTGCCCCGAACGCCTGGAGCGCGCCATTACGTGTGACCCAGTCCACTTGGAAGTACGAGACGCTGAAGCCGCCCAGGCTCCTCGCGAAATTTATCAGCGCTGAGATCTCACCCTAGAACACATTGACTGACATCAGCATCCCTGGCTAGTATAGGAAATGGACGACTGCTTGCCTGGTACTTGGGAAACAATCATTGCAGTACGCGTCTTCGCGTCGCGGCATACAGTGGATGGTTAATGACTGATGATCGCGACCGGGCTGCGAAGCACTCACAGACTGCGGACGTATTCATCATGACGGCAATCTGGGCACAAAGCCACCCAACCACAAGCACGGCGATGTGCAGGTGAAACTGGAACGCCGCGCCTTCAAGGATGAAGCCGACGACGAAGAGCGCAGCAGAGGGATAGCACGCCCTACTCGTTCGGCCGATTGGGTCAAAAGATGTTCGATCCCGAGGGAGGGAGGGGACGGGTTTAAGGATGAATCGATTAGAACTCACCAGAGACGACACTCTGCTTCGAACACGCCCTTATTCCGCCGAACCGTGACCTCGAGCAGCCAGTCGATGAGGTAACGCCCGACCACCTCTCCTATCAAGACCGCAACCTGACGATAAACCTC
The DNA here is from genome assembly GCA_002900995.3 of Ganoderma boninense. NCBI lineage: Eukaryota > Fungi > Basidiomycota > Agaricomycetes > Polyporales > Polyporaceae > Ganoderma > Ganoderma boninense. The sequence continues at coordinate 2,038,543 of CM035312.1, read as the reverse complement.
CTGTCAGCACACGACAAGAAGACCAAACCACACTTCTGAGGAAACGTACCAGGGAGCTGGCGTACGTCGCCGCGATCTGGATCTGGTCATACCCATACCCGTTGGGTGGCGGGTTGGCGAGGATGACGGCGTTGGTCACCTAGCAGAGGCGGCCCCGACGTGTTAAGTGGTCTCCACCGCGGGCGAGAGCAACACGTACGTACGTGTAGACCGATTTGGAGACCAAAGAGAACGCCTTCGTACCAGAGGATCGCAAAGAGATGTGGACGCCAGACCACTTTCAGCGGCGCAAGTACGACTGTCTTCCACGACGGCCGGAGCTGTGCCATCCGAAACCCGTGGTGCCGACGAGGTCTCGATGCGGTAGCGCATAGTGCCAGGTCGACCCAACGGGTGCGGATTGGCAAGGTGACGATCGTACATGCTAAGCATTATGCAGAAGTTCAGAACTTGAGGGAACTCGGAAGAAGCGATACACATACGTTTCCTCGAGGAAGAATGCGATCAAAAACACCACAATAGCGTCGTACATTGTCCCGATGCCGTAGGACCACCTCCAACTAACGTGATTGAATAACCGTCAGATGTCATCTCATTGACTGTTGTTCGAATAATCAACGCACTTGGCACGCGCCACTAGGAATCCGAAGAGAAATGGGGCTAAGACTGGCGATAGAACGAATCCCATCGTCCAGATGCTGAGCTGGGTTCAATGTGAGCTACGACTTGCCCACAAGCAGTGTTTTCCTACCTTGCGAGCTTGAAGGTGGACTGGATACATGTCGGTCACGATATATAGACCCTAAACTATGATCAGGATCGATCTAGAATACTATCATTCCAGAGCGGGATCTCACAGAAACTTGAGCACACGCCCTGAAGGTGGCGATGAGCATTAACACGGAGTAGTTGACCAGGTAAAACACACCCGAAAAACCCAGATAGGTCGCGCATCGCTATGCTATTGTCATTATCTCCACGCGACACGGGGATATTCTGGCGTACTTGCCAGATGATGTATTGAGGTTGGGCGCGAAAGTGACACCGATCATACAACCCAATGAGAGAACCTGCAAGGCAAACATGCGAGATAAATGTTTGGGGAGGAAAAAGAGGTTCTGGTATCCACCTGCGACCAGAACATGATCGGGAGCCGACCGTAGCGCCGTATTAGCATCACCGCAAATATCCCACCCCATCCTAAATGCCGCGTGAGCGTGATATCGGTGCAAGACGTTAGCAGCTCACCTATGAGGAAAATTGCCCAACTGCCAACGATTTCATGTGGCATCTATAACATGCTGGCCAAGCATATTACATACCTCTGACCGAGTTGGTTGACACGATCGGGTGTAGTACCGAATTGTTGGGCCAGAGCAAACACCGACGTAATCCCTGAAGATGCGCATACAGTAGGCATATGCATTCGCGAGAAGACGAGGTTACCCACCTATTGATGCGTCAAAGTCGGGAACGATTGCCGCAAGGGTTGCAATGGTTAGTTGCAGTGTCTTTCGACCCGCACTCCACTGGTTATACCAAGATGAATCTTCAAGAACGCATCCGCCCATGCCCGCAGACTCACGTTCTGAGGATCGTTAGGATCATCTGTCGGCTGTGGCCAGAGGATCTTGAAGCCGTCCTTCGAGAGCTTGAGTCGTTGGCTAATGCGCTCCCCGAACTCCCCTGGAGCAGCCCTAAAGTGCATGTCAGTCGGAAGGTCAAGGAATATGGGTCACTTTGCCCACCTTTGGGTCGAGTACAAGCCTCCGCGTTTCCTTCCTGATAAGCGACTAGGAACTGGTAGATCTCCTCGTCGTCAATAGGTAGAGGACACGTTGTTCCGGCGAACTTCGGCAATGTCAAATGCATCACGCTCCGTTTTCTCCGCAGATGTGGACCTCTTCAGCAACCTGAGGGTAGTCGTCGTCGGCCCATAGGTAGAGTATCAGCCAGTAGGTCTTCCGTGGGGATTGGGGACCATCCGAGTCACAGCCCCACCCCGAATTTATGCTGTTGAGAATGGCTGCACCCAACGGTTTCCCTCCCACGAAGCTATAAGCCACGGATCTCTGACCCGTGCCGGTGCCCACGTCAACTTCGCGAACGTGTGCATGAGGAAGACTGAGGGTTGTAAACTTGCGATTAAATCAGAGAGAGAAAGTTCTTTGCGCAGAAAGAGAAAGCATTTGCCCACCTCATTGCGACAATTGTCCATGACACTGCACCAGCAGCCATCGGGCGGCTGGCCGTGGCACTTGAAATGGACTTCATCTTCGCATGGCTATAAATGACTGCCCAGCTGAGGGAGAGCGCGTTCGGTGTGCAGGGCTGACTCAGAGAGGTGATGTGAGGGTGCAATAGGGCGCAATAACCCCGCTGCAAGGGCGAAAAAGGGGGCGAGCACTCGACACATAATGGGAGAAAATGGACTATAATGTGGCCTGATGACAGTGAGGAAATACGTTTGCGCAGGGTTCGCGTGCGGACGATGAGGACGAACACCCGGCTCCGGTGTCGGAGGTCTGGGTACTACAAGCGCCGGATTGGATGATGGGCGCTTGCGGCTCCTTCCAGCCTGAGCAAGCGGGACTGGACTCGGACTGGGCGTGGACTGGACTGGCCACTCGTTGGCATTCGCATCTCCCTGCTCGCTCTGGCATCCTTGCCTTCTTGATGTTCTGACTTCACCACTACCTGCTCTGTCTATCTATCTGAGCGGGCCTCTGTGTCGAAACTGACTGTTGGACGGTCCCATCTCACCGCCAGCATGCCCCCTTTCACCCAACACCCCGAGAAATCTTTCTCCTCACCTTGCTCTTCGGATGCCTACTCTTCTTTACTGCGAGCCTCCAAAACACAGTGGACATGTCTCCGACCTCATGAGCTCACCATACGTTGTTCAAGATGAGGTCCCTACCAAACCGTTGACGCTCGAGACACAATACACACTCCAAGCGTTGAATGTGCCTCTGAGCTGGGGAATAGGGTCAGTCCCGGAGACGAAGATCATTGCTCATGTACCAGGTGAGTTTTATTTCCGTTCGGTCCGAGTGCACGAGCGTGCGTAGTTCTCGCCAGGCATCCGGAGTCCACATTCACACCATAACCTCCGGGGAATCCTCCTCGTACGCCGTGTTACCACTTGTTACTTTTGCCCCTTCCCTACTCCCTTTTCCCGCTGCTCAATGTGCTTGACAACGTCTTCCAAGGACGATGAATCAATATGTTCACGGCACCTCCTATCATGACGATAGCCACGCCCTGTCAAGTACTGGTGTGCTGTGACCGGGGATAGTGGTCTGTCCTCTGTGGTTTGGATGAGCACCATGCATTGCAGCCATATATTACTGCTATGCCAAAGGCGTTGTGCAGCTGCACGGACGGACGGATCGCACAGCCCAGGCTACTGCTGCCCCTTGGGTGCCATGTTCGTGATGCGTCCTATACAGTGGCTTTCGGGTAGCAAGGGCCGGCTGTTTTGTTCGCTTGCATCCCACCCATCTTCGACCATGAGTCACACAGTAAGACAATGTTGCTTCCTGACAACCCAAATATTGAAGTGGGCACCTCGCGGCGCACGTCATGTTGTACTTCTGCGTTCAGGCATGATCACGCGAGCTAACACAGTTTCATACCAGGGTGGACAATATTCGACCGTCTCTATCTCCTCAATGGCACACTCTATGTCGTAACCGATGAACCTGAGAGCAATCCCTGACCGACTATACATCCTTTCCCAGTGGTGCCCTTCATTACCTCCGACCCCAAGGATATCCCTGCTCGGGCACCCACAGATCAGAATATGCGCGTTATCAGTACTGTGGAAGCCCGCCAACTCTTTGGTTCAGAAGCGGATAGCTGGACGGCGTATCAGTGAGCTGGAGGTTCGTATTCCGGATCTCTACTGCGTTGCTCAACGACTCGCGTCCTGCTCTTCAGTGGCTTGCTATGATCCTAAACAATTGTAAGTACTGCTCGCGTTGGTCTAGATCATAGAAACTGACGTCGATCATCAGCATCACCCACTACTCCATTGGTCCGCCGAGCTCTTCTTCGGCTTCTGGCGCACCTACTCCTCCCTCGACCCGACCATCCCACCCTCAGGGGAGACGTCACTCCCCGCGCCGCGCCGGATGATCTTCCCGCACCTCGACTCGAACAACTGGCGCGACTACGCGAAGATGAACCAGTGGGTCGTGCGCGCCGCGTTCCCCTCGCTCTCGATGGAGTTCATGAACGACTGGAAGGAGCGCGCCGCGCTCAACCGCACGCTCGTGCTCGACCGCGTCGTGCTCGCGGACCGCTCGGCCGCGATGCACGGCGAGATGTACCTCCGCACGCAGCGCACGGCCGCGAACGCGTTCGCGCTGCCCGGCTCCGTCAACTGGTGGACGACGATCCGCAACAACGTCGTCGGCTTCTCGCTGCAGGGCGACGCGTCCGACGCCGCCGCCGTGCAGGGCATCGAGACCAAGCCCGTCATCACGTACATCTCGCGCCAGGGCTGGAACCGCCGCATGCTGATCCAGGCGGACCACGAGCGCCTCGTGGAGGAGCTGTACAAGCTCAGGGACGAGTACGGGTACGAGGTGAACGTCGTCGAGATGGACAAGCTCACGCGCATGGAGCAGTTCCAGCTTGCGGGGCGCACAACAGTGAGTGTGGTTCAGGGCACCGCCATCGCGCACAATGGACTGCTCATTCATATTGGCCCACACCCACAGATCATGATGGGTGTGCACGGGAACGGCCTGACCGCGCTGTTGTGGATGCGGCCCACGCCCCGCTCGACGGTGATGGAGTTCTTCTACCCCGGCGGCTTCGCACACGACTACGAGTACACGACCCGCGCGCTCGGGATGATGCACTACGGCTTCTGGAACGACAGGTACGTGGCCGCTTGACTTGGGGGTTGACTCAGCTTGCGCTTGGTGCTTACACACGGACGCCTTCACTTACACACTTCCCTGCCTAGGCACTTTACCCGCCCGGACGTCCCGCAGGTGGCTTACCCAGAGGGCTTCCAGGGCAACGAAATCCCGATCGACGGCGCGGCCGTCGCACGACTCGTCCGAGAGCGACTGACGCTCGCCGAGGAGATGGATGACTAGACGGTCGACTGCGATTCGATCGACCGATACACAGCGTTTGCGCAAGTGTGTATAGGGTCATCCTTCTTCCATTGATGTCCATGTTCGCACCCACAGCAGTATATATTCGCGACACATTTAAACGCATACATAGACTAGCAGACAGTCAGCAGACCGCGTCCGCGGTTAGTAATTCATTCCCATCCTGTATAGACCATCTCTTTCAAACATCCAGTCCTCTTGGTATGAGACCCAACACCTCCAGCATGACATGCCATATAACAACTTCACGGTGCCATCTCGACCTCCGGCGTGCTTGATGCTCACTTCCCAGTGCAAGTCTTTCTGCGGACGGCCTAAGCATGCCGGGAGAAAGAAAGAGAAGGAAGGAAAGGCGTGAGAATCGAAAGCCAGCAAACAACAAACAACGTAGTAT
>CM035312.1:2018461-2032914 GCA_002900995.3 Ganoderma boninense | reverse complement strand
GTCGCTGGCGACGCAGTCCGTCCTGCTCGTTTGGCTTCAACAACGTACCAAGCCCCGTTCGCTCTCAGCGTTGCGTCATCTGTTCGGTACGTGTATCAATTTCTGGGGGTGATTAAACCATTCTTACCGTTCGTCGCAGCATTGGTAACCTGCTCGGAGAGGAAAATGCGAAGCGAGCTGCCGTTGCCGCCAAGTGTTCGATTCTCATGTCGCTGGTCATCAGCGCTGTCTGGAGGTTTGATTCCACTATGGCGCTCAATCTTCTCACAAAACGCTTACTGCGTGTCCCAATACAGCGCAATGTTTATGATCTTCAGATACTCGTGGGCGCATTTGTTCAACGACGATCCGCGTACGTAATCCTATCACCTCGGATGCTGAACTTGAATTTGGGAGCTCACCATCGCCTACTTGACAGTCGTCGTCTCCCTCGTCGCGTCAATTTTGCCGCTGGTCGCGCTCTTCCAGGTGTTTGACGGCCTTAGCGCAGTGGCCTCTGGCATTCTGCGCGCGGTAGGAAAACAGTTCACGGGCGCGTTGCTCAACCTGAGCGCATACTATGTGATCGGTGCGTCTCCGCTCTCTTCCCTTCTCTTCTTTCGCCCACTCTTCCTCCATGACGCCACACTTCTGACCTGACCCTTCTTCTCCACTTTGATCGGCAGGTATCCCGTTCGGGATATGGCTGGCGTTCTGGCGGGACATGGAGCTGCACGGTCTCTGGATTGGCCTGACCGTCTCACTCGTGTACTCCGCTCTAGTTGGCGTGTGGGTCTGCGTGAACAACGACTGGGACCGCGAGGTGGAGAAGGTCCGCCTCCGGCTCGAGGCGGACCGCAAGGGTGCCAACCACGTCGAAGCTTAAATGACGCCTTCACATTGAGACTGGGATGGCACACCGACGGATTGTCAAAACCCTCGACTTAGATTTATACCAGTCCCATCTACGGCCTAGCGGTGCCCGTAACAAGGAGACACTCCTCTGATCTGTATACATATCTAGCGTAGATTTGCTTTTAGTTATTGGGATCTAGTTGACCTCCTCGCGGACAATATTAGACTAGGGCCTCCCAGGGTATGCAATCAACGGCGGTTTTTCGCCCAGTTTACCGCCGCACTGTGACAGCAAGCGCGGGTCCGTAGTCGCACCGCGTCGTCTACTGTGGTTCCAATTTAGAAACAGTCTTTGTGACTGTAAAAGTGCAAGATCTATCACCTAAGGAATTTGTAGTTAATTCGTTGTGAACTGGAGGACTGCCTCTGTTGGCAGGGCCGCCTGGCCAGCATACACCACGGTGAACGTGGCAGTGCAGGCGCCAAGTCTCCAGGTGCGGAAGCGCACGTCGGATCCGGAGCTGCGCAAGCGGCACTCCTTCCGCGATCCTCTGCATGCCCATTGCTCACTTCATTCATCCATCGACTTTCATCGCAGTCGCCTTGAATCGACAGGGAGGATATTGGAACTTCCAGTTTGTTACAGCGATATCCGAAGACAGTTGGTCGCCTTCAAGTTCAAACATCATGTAATCGTTTCCGGCGTTGAAGGTCGCTGACTCGGCTTGTAATTGATGGTTTGCTACCTATTCCCAGGGTATGGCCTGCGCACAAGACTTGCGTTTCCCCACATCTCGTCTATCCGTTCCCCTTCGTCTCAGAGTCCTATGCAGGCTCAGGAGGTGCGGAGGCTTCCCCTAGAACTTTTCGAGCTAGTCATCGACTGTCTCCATGACGAGAACGCACTCCACTCCACATCCCTCGTTTGCAAAGCATGGTTACCCCGTAGCCGCTTCAACCTCTTTCACACCATCGAGCTGAACCTCCCGAGACATCTGGATAACCTCATGGATTTGCTCACTTCCACCCCGGAAATCGCCCCGATCATTCAGGAACTCTCCATCTCCGAGAACTCCATTCTCGCCGTCTTCCGCCCTGCCATGTCCATCGCGGCCCGTTTTCCGCTCTCGCTCTCTTCACACCCCCTGGTAGAACCCCGCCGTCTTACAATTCATCAGCAAGTGTGGCTGCCTACGCGCTACAGCCCCGATTACCTCCTAGAGCTTTCGCAGTTCACATCCATCACCTTTTTGGACCTATTCGACGTCTCATTCACCACCGTTGCGGACTTTTCCATCGTTCTACGTGCCCTCGCCCATCTAGAATCGTTACACGTAGCCCACCTGGATTGCCAGCGACAACTAGATCCCGAGACCTCAGCCGCAGTTGGATACGAGCTGCCGTTCCTCAAGACGCTCCGTATTGTCGCCGAACACCCTACATCTTCGATAGATTGGCTCCTTGCAATTTACAACCAATTCCCCTCCCTACAAGATGTCGACATCTCATACGAGCTCTCCGTCAACAATCCACAACAAGCCCTAGGCGCGCTATGGGCCTCCACGGGGTCAACCCTTGAGGAAGTCACGCTCAGCATCTCCAAGCGGTTCACCAGCTCCCGATTTCCACTCGAAGTTACAGGTGCGCCATCGCAGGCTTCATCCCTCGCAAAGCATGACTCATAATCATAACCTTGCAGAGAAGCAACTTGACATGTCAAATTGCACAGCCCTCCGCACCCTGCGCTTGGACTGCCGAAACGCGCGCGAGGTCATGCCCGACTGGACGTGGCTCGTTTGGCTGCTCAAACACCTCCCTCCCGCCTGTCGCGCCTTACGGAGCATCGTGCTGGCGTTCCAGCACAGCTCGCACGCCCTCGCAGCCCTGCACACATTTGCAGGGGAACTGGACGAAGCCATCTCTGGGGCTCCTTGGGCGGAGACCTTGACGGAAGTGGCATTCGAGTTGAGCTATCGATTTCCTGCGGACGAAGACCCAGACGAGCGGGCGCTCGTCGAGACTTTCCCGGGGCTGCGGTCGAAAAATCTCCTTCGAGGTGTGTCTCGAGTGTGGCCATCTTCTTCGTGACCACAGCTTAGGTCCGTTCTTGCTTGCAGTGCGGTGACCTCGTTCCAGAACTTAGGCATCGGGCTTGTAGGCGACGTGCAAGGACTTGTCCGCTGGACGAGGCAAGGTGTGGGTGGAGGGGGTAGTTCATCGTATTGGGTTAATTTCTGTAGTCGATGTTGTAGTCCCAGCATGCTTTCCTCTAGAGTCATGGAGATATTCATGCATATGACGGCGACGGTAATATTCAAGGATGGTCTCCTACACCTTTAGAATCGGATGACCGGGATAGTAGGTATTTGAGGCCATCGTCCAGCCGATATATCTTAGCACTTATTCGTTACACCTGACCGACGGGTTGATCTCTGTTCTAGACATGAGGACCGGGAGTCGAATGTGCTACCCCCGGAGCAAGTGATGCCGGCTATGTGGCAGCGAAGTGAGTCTGATCAGGAGATCGATGAGGACATGAACAACGAGGCCAAGCTACGATGCGAAAGCCAAAGATGAGACGTACCCGGAAGTATTGGCCTTGGATCTGGAGGATAGGGACGACCAAGATGAAGAGTCCCGCGACAATCCCGGCCTCTGCCCCGAACGCCTGGAGCGCGCCATTACGTGTGACCCAGTCCACTTGGAAGTACGAGACGCTGAAGCCGCCCAGGCTCCTCGCGAAATTTATCAGCGCTGAGATCTCACCCTAGAACACATTGACTGACATCAGCATCCCTGGCTAGTATAGGAAATGGACGACTGCTTGCCTGGTACTTGGGGAAACAATCATTGCAGTACGCGTCTTCGCGTCGCGGCATACAGTGGATGGTTAATGACTGATCGCGACCGGGCTGCGAAGCACTCACAGACTGCGGACGTATTCATCATGACGGCAATCTGGGCACAAAGCCACCCAACCACAAGCACGGCGATGTGCAGGTGAAACTGGAACGCCGCGCCTTCAAGGATGAAGCCGACGACGAAGAGCGCAGCAGAGGGATAGCACGCCCTACTCGTTCGGCCGATTGGGTCAAAAGATGTTCGATCCCGAGGGAGGGAGGGGACGGGTTAAGGATGAATCGATTAGAACTCACCAGAGACGACACTCTGCTTCGAACACGCCCTTATTCCGCCGAACCGTGACCTCGAGCAGCCAGTCGATGAGGTAACGCCCGACCACCTCTCCTATCAAGACCGCAACCTGACGATAAACCTCCTGTCAGCACACGATAAGAAGACCAAACCACACTTCTGAGGAAACGTACCAGGGAGCTGGCGTACGTCGCCGCGATCTGGATCTGGTCATACCCATACCCGTTGGGTGGCGGGTTGGCGAGGATGACTGCGTTCGTCACCTAGCAGAGGCGACCGCAACTTGTCAAGTGGTCTCCACGGATGACAGCAAAGCGTACGTACGTGTAGACCGATTTGGAGACCAAAGAGAACGCCTTCGTACCAGAGGATCGCAAAGAGATGTGGACGCCAGACCACTTTCAGCGGCGCAAGTACGACTGTCTTCCACGACGGCCGGAGCTGTGCCATCCGAAACCCCGTGGTGCCGACGAGGGTCTCGATGCGGTAGCGCATAGTGCCAGGTCGACCCAACGGGTGCGGATTGGCAAGGTGACGATCGTACATGCTAAGCATTATGCAGAAGTTCAGAACTTGAGGGAACTCGGAAGAAGCGATACACATACGTTTCCTCGAGGAAGAATGCGATCAAAAACACCACAATAGCGTCGTACATTGTCCCGATGCCGTAGGACCACCTCCAACTAACGTGATTGAATAACCGTCAGATGTCATCTCATTGACTGTTGTTCGAAAGATTAACGCACTTGGCACGCGCCACTAGGAATCCGAAGAGAAATGGGGCTAAGACTGGTGATAGAACGAATCCCATCGTCCAGATGCTGAGCTGGGTTCAATGTGAGCTACGACTTGCCCACAAGCAGTGTTTTCCTACCTTGCGAGCTTGAAGGTGGACTGGATACATGTCGGTCACGATATATAGACCCTAAACTATGATCAGGATTGATCTAGAATACTATCATTCCAGAGCGGGATCTCACAGAAACTTGAGCACACGCCCTGAAGGTGGCGATGAGCATTAACACGGAGTAGTTGACCAGGTAAAACACACCCGAAAAACCCAGATAGGTCGCGCATCGCTATGCTATTGTCATTATCTCCACGCGACACGGGGATATTCTGGCGTACTTGCCAGATGATGTATTGAGGTTGGGCGCGAAAGTGACACCGATCATACAACCCAATGAGAGAACCTGCAAGGCAAACATGCGAGATAAATGTTTGGGGAGGAAAAAGAGGTTCTGGTATCCACCTGCGACCAGAACATGATCGGGAGCCGACCGTAGCGCCGTATTAGCATCACCGCAAATATCCCACCCCATCCTAAATGCCGCGTGAGCGTGATATCGGTGCAAGACGTTAGCAGCTCACCTATGAGGAAAATTGCCCAACTGCCAACGATTTCATGTGGCATCTATAACATGCTGGCCAAGCATATTACATACCTCTGACCGAGTTGGTTGACACGATCGGGTGTAGTACCGAATTGTTGGGCCAGAGCAAACACCGACGTAATCCCTGAAGATGCGCATACAGTAGGCATATGCATTCGCGAGAAGACGAGGTTACCCACCTATTGATGCGTCAAAGTCGGGAACGATTGCCGCAAGGGTTGCAATGGTTAGTTGCAGTGTCTTTCGACCCGCACTCCACTGGTTATACCAAGATGAATCTTCAAGAACGCATCCGCCCATGCCCGCAGACTCACGTTCTGAGGATCGTTAGGATCATCTGTCGGCTGTGGCCAGAGGATCTTGGAGCCGTCCTTCGAGAGCTTGAGTCGTTGGCTAATGCGCTCCCCGAACTCCCCTGGAGCAGCCCTAAAGTGCATGTCAGTCGAAAGTTGAAGGAATATGGGTCACTTTCGCCCAACCTTGGGTCGAGTACAAGCCTCCCAGCGTTTCCTTCCTGATAAGCGACTAGGAACTGGTAGATCTCCTCGTCGTCAATAGGTAGAGACACGTTGTTCCGGCGAACTTCGGCAATGTCAAATGCATCACGCTCCGTTTTCTCCGCAGATGTGGACCTCTTCAGCACCTGAGGGTAGTCGTCGTCGGCCATAGGTAGAGTATTCCAGCCAGTAGGTCTTCCGTGGGGATTGGGGACCATCCGAGTCACAGCCCCACCCCCGAATTTATGCTGTTGAGAATGGCTGCACCCAACGGTTTCCCTCCCACGAAGCTATAAGCCACGGATCTCTGACCCGTGCCGGTGCTCCACGTCAACTTCGCGAACGTGTGCATGAGAAGACTGAGGGTTGTAAACTTGCGATTAAGTCAGAGAGAGAAAGTTCTTTGCGCAGAAAGAGAAAGCATTTGCCCACCTCATTGCGACAATTGTCCATGACACTGCACCAGCAGCCATCGGGCGGCTGGCCGTGGCACTTGAAATGGACTTCATCTTCGCATGGCTATAAATGACCTGCCCAGCTGAGGGAGAGCGCGTTCGGTGTGCAGGGCTGACTCAGAGAGGTGATGTGAGGGTGCAATAGGGCGCAATAACCCCGCTGCAAGGGCGAAAAGGGGGGCGAGCACTCGACACATAAGGGAGAAAATGGACTATAATGTGGCCTGATGACAGTGAGGAAATACGTTTGCGCAGGGTTCGCGTGTGGACGATGAGGACGAACACCCCGGCTCCGGTGTCGGAGGTCTGGGTACTACAAGCGCCGGATTGGATGATGGGCGCTTGCGGCTCCTTCCCAGCCTGAGCAAGCGGGACTGCGACTCGGACTGGGCGTGGACTGGACTGGCCACTCGTTGGCATTCGCATCTCCCTGCTCGCTCTGGCATCCTTGCCTTCTTGATGTTCTGACTTCACAACTACCTGCTCTGTCTATCTATCTGAGCGGGCCTCTGTGTCGAAACTGACTGTTGGACGGGTCCCATCTCACCGCCAGCATGCCCCCCTTTCACCCAACACCCCGAGAAATCTTTCTCCTCACCTTGCTCTTCGGATGCCTACTCTTCTTTACTGCGAGCCTCCAAAAACACAGTGGACATGTCTCCGACCTCATGAGCTCACCATACGTTGTTCAAGATGAGGTCCCTACCAAACCGTTGACGCTCGAGACACAATACACACTCCAAGCGTTGAATGTGCCTCTGAGCTGGGGAATAGGGTCAGTCCCGGAGACGAAGATCATTGCTCATGTACCAGGTGAGTTTTATTTCCGTTCGGTCCGAGTGCACGAGCGTGCGTAGTTCTCGCCAGGCATCCGGAGTCCACATTCACACCATAACCTCCGGGGAATCCTCCTCGTACACCGTGTTACCACTTGTTATTTTTACCCCTTCCCTACTCCCTTTTCCCGCTGCTCAATGTGCTTGACAACGTCTTCCAAGGACGATGGATCAATATGGCCACGGCACCTCCTATCATGACGATAGCCACGCCCTGTCAAGTACCGGTCTGCTGTGACCGGGGATAGTGGTCTGTCCTCTGTGGTTTGGATGAGCACCATGCATTACAGCCATATATTACTGCTATGCCAAAGGCGTTGTGCAGCTGTACGGACGGACGGATCGCACAGCCCAGGCTACTGCTGCCCCTTGGGTGCCATCTTCGTGATGCGTCCTATACAGTGGCTTTCGGGTAGCAAGGGCCGGCTGTTTTGTTCGCTTGCATCCCACCCATCTTCGACCATGAGTCACACAGTAAGACAATGTTGCTTCCTGACAACCCAAATATTGAAGTGGGCACCTCGCGGCGCACGTCATGTTATTGTACTTCTGCGTTCAGGCATGATCACGCGAGCTAACACAGTTTCATACCAGGGTGGACAATATTCGATCGTCTCTATCTCCTCAATGGCACACTCTATGTCGTAACCGATGAACCTGAGAGCATCCCTGACCGACTATACATCCTTTCCAGTGGTGCCTTCATTACCTCCGACCCCAAGGATATCCCTGCTCGGGCACCCACAGATCAGAATATGCGCGTTATCAGTACTGTGGAAGCCCGCCAACTCTTTGGTTCAGAAGCGGATAGGCTGGACGGTGTATCAGTGAGCTGGAGGTCGTATTCCGGATCTCTACTGCGTTGCTAACGACTCGCGTCCTGCTCTTCAGTGGCTTGCCTATGATCCTAAACAATTGTAAGTACTGCTCGCGTTGTCTAGATCATAGAAACTTACGTCGATCATCAGCATCACCCACTACTACCATTGGTCCGCCGAGCTCTTCTTCGGCTTCTGGCGCACCTACTCCTCCCTCGACCCGACCATCCCGCCCTCAGGCGAGACGTCGCTCCCCGCGCCGCGCCGGATGATCTTCCCGCACCTCGATTCGAACAACTGGCGCGACTACGCGAAGATGAACCAGTGGGTCGTGCGCGCCGCGTTCCCTTCGCTCTCGATGGAGTTCATGAACGACTGGAAGGAGCGCGCCGCGCTCAACCGCACGCTCGTGCTCGACCGCGTCGTGCTCGCGGACCGCTCAGCCGCGATGCACGGCGAGATGTACCTCCGCACGCAGCGCACGGCAGCGAACGCGTTCGCGCTGCCCGGCTCCGTCAACTGGTGGACGACGATCCGCAACAACGTCGTCGGCTTCTCGCTGCAGGGCGACGCGTCCGACGCCGCCGCCGTGCAGGGCATCGAGACCAAGCCCGTCATCACGTACATCTCGCGCCAGGGCTGGAACCGCCGCATGCTGATCCAGGCGGACCACGAGCGCCTCGTGGAGGAGCTGTACAAGCTCAGGGACGAGTACGGGTACGAGGTGAACGTCGTCGAGATGGACAAGCTCACGCGCATGGAGCAGTTCCAGCTTGCGGGGCGCACAACGGTGAGTGTGGTTCAGGGTATCGCCATCGCGCACGTACAGATCGCTCATTCACTTGACCCACACTTATAGATTATGATGGGCGTGCACGGGAACGGGCTGACCGCGCTGTTGTGGATGCGGCCCACGCCCCGCTCGACGGTGATGGAGTTCTTCTACCCCGGCGGTTTCGCACACGACTACGAGTACACGACCCGCGCGCTCGGGATGATGCACTACGGGTTCTGGAACGACAGGTACGTGGCCGCTTGACTTGGGGGTTTACTCCGCTCGCGCTTGGTGCTTACACACGGACGCCCTCACTTACACACTTCCCTGCCTAGGCACTTTACCCGCCCGGACGTCCCGCAGGTGGCTTACCCAGAGGGCTTCCAGGGCAACGAAATCCCGATCGACGGCGCGGCCGTCGCACGACTCGTCCGAGAGCGACTGACGCTCGCCGAGGAGATGGATGACTAGATGGTAGATCGCGATCCAATCGACCGATGCACAGCGTTCATGCAAGTATGTAAAGGTTGCCCCTTCTCGCATTGATGGTCGTGTTCGCACCCACAGCAGTATAACAGTATATATTCGCGCTGCATTCAGACGCATACATAGACTAGCAGACAGTCAGCAGACCGCATCCGCGGTTAGTAATTCATTCCCATCCTGTATAGACCATCTCTTTCAAGCATCCAGTCCTCTTGGTATGAGACCCAACACCTCCAGCATGACATGCCATGAATACACTTCACGGTGCCATCTCGACCTCCGGCGTGCCTTGATGCTCACTTCCCAGTGCAAGTCTTCTGCGGACGAGCCTAAGCATGCCCGGGAGAAAGAAAGAGAAGGAAGGAAAGGCGTGAGAATCGAAAAGCCAGCAACAACAAACAACGTAGTATACCTGTCGAACAAGTCTAGAGGTCCTTCTGCGGCGGTCTCCCCTGCTCGGGCTTGTACCTCCTCGCGCATCTGGTACGCACGAAGCGGGATCCAGACGCTGAGTGGGCTTGTGCCCGGCTCGTATGATGCCTGTGCCACATACAGAAGCAGGCCATCCGCCGCGACTGGCGCGTGAATGTGCTGCAGCTGTACTAGCGGCGATCCACCCGGACCGTCCATGTCCATCGCGCTCTCGTCCGAAGTAGAAGCCAGCACAGGGACGGTAATCGAGACGGTGCGAGGAGCACGAGTCAGAGGAATCAGGGAGGACAGGAGGTTCCTGAGGGAGGTGTCGCGCGTGGTAGGGAATTGGGGCGAACGATGTCGGGTGTGGGAACGCATAGCGTGTGGGGGAGGTTGAGTCTGTAGGGGTGGCGTTCGGTGGAGGGGGAAATGACGGGAGCTCAGAGAGGCGGGTGTCGCGCCACCAGAATCTACGGCACCAGGTGGGCAGGTCAGTGGGATCAGGGTTGATGAACTCACAGAACAATTCATTGGAGAGACGCATACCGGAATGGTGTCTCACAGTCCCCGAGGTCCTGGCCTTTCCAGGTGATGACATCGAGGACGTGAAGGATGCCGTTTTCTCGCCAGTTGTCGTCGAGGATGCAGTCGAGCACAGTTTGTGGGGGAAGAGGCGATGGGAAGGGTTTTATCAGTGCCTTCCCCAGCACCCGAGATCGGAGGGTTGTGTTCGGCACTGTAAGGAACAATTAGCATCGCCCAGGGAGAACATCCATGCTAGAAGATCTGAGACAATAGAAGATAGAAAGCGAAGTTAAGGCCCCTTCGGAACCTCTCGACAGACTTTTTCGCGTGACGCCCGTGTAAGAATACCACCGTAAGAATAAATACATACTTCGTCAGCGAAGATGATAAAAAAGACGGGCATATGCACGCAGGTAGGACGGATTCTCTGGAGCCAGAAAGACGTTCAGAATATCAGGAATAGTCAGAAGCACAATCCTTCAAGATCGAATCGTCGAGGCAATAGACGGGGTACCACTCACCGACCCCGGCGATCCCCGCCGTTTGGTGCGTAACGGCGATGCATCGCTTCCCAGAGGGCACTGGTGTGACGGCAACCCAACCAGTCTCGATATCATCCGGGATGCCGTCTCGCAGGTCGGCCGACGCATCGAAGCCACCTTCCTTCATCTCGAGGAGCTCCGCATACATGCATTTGTCCGCCCACTTGCTTGGCTTGGTGTTCTTCCCTTTGGGCTTGCCTGGCCCACGAGGACGTGAACCGACATCGGAGTCCTGAGGTCCGCCTACGGGTTGGTCGTGCTGCCGTGGTTGCGATGCACGCCCCTTACTCTTCCGTTTGTTCTTCGGGCGCTTCCTTTCTTTTGTGGTCTGCATGTTGATATCTGGGGCCAGAGACTGATCCGGCTCACTCAAAGTCGATGTTTGAGCAGTCAACGTAGGTGGTAGCATTGTCACGAAGTGGCTGATGCCCTCGCGGACGATGTCCGGTTGGGGATTCGGATCATCATCCTCGCCCGCTTCGTCATCGGAGTGTCCTAAGCTGAGATCGGCTAGGATGTCCAGTTGGCGGGCGGAGTCGAAACGCTCCGCCCTACGCTGTAACAAACGAAGGCGGCGACGTGAGACGATCTTCGAGCAGGTTAATTGGTATGATGTGCGTACTCGTTTTTGTTCTTCGAGTGCCTACTCGACCTGGTGTCAGTCAGACCATCGTGTCATGCTAGAGAGGGAGATGCGCACTCGATTCCGGCGGGCCTCCTGCGATGTGAGGGTTTCCTTGACGGCTTGAGGGGGCGTCTTAAATGCAGCCTTGCGATCGCTGAACATTCTACTGATGTCTGATCATGAAATTAGTCACCAAATTTTGGTTGTCGCAGCATAATACTTGAATCAAGCTCCCCTTGAACTGCCGCGAGAAACCTTCAGGATAGATCGATGGCTGTTTGCGAGGGCGATGTGGTCGAGAGGATCGTGATGGTGGCTTGCACTTGCAAGCCTCGAGTTGCCGCAGCGCTGACATCCACATACGATCCTCTACGATGCTGCACGTGATTTCCCTGAATCTTAAAGCTATGCTCCCGGGACACTCGGCCCGCCGTCTCTGTGGTTAGTGTGATTTGGTTTCAAACGACCACCTCAACATGTCCTATGGAGAATGAACGCAAAGGCAGTTGCAGTAGGATCGGCTTTTCAGTAGGATCGGCTTTGACATGGTCTCGTCTATAATTATAGGGGCTTTCTGCAACCCGCCCCTGGCACCCCCGCCCAACGTTTTCTTGAGCGAGGCCGGAACTTCGAGTCTGCGTCAGGAAACGTGCTTATCTCCCCGCGCATCATCTTCACACCGCGTAGGAGCAAAGACTCTACTTGATTGGGAGGAGGCCCCAGAAACCACTGGAGATTTGCCCCGTGGGCGTTATTACTGTTTCCTGATGTTCATGCACTAACACGATGCTGTTCCCGATTTCATGAGATAGCACCACGTTGCGTTTTCGAACCGCTTCAAAAACGGGTATGTGGTTGGGCACGTACTAAGGCTTCTGTCTGGGACGATCAGACTAAGTACTACAACTCGAAGCGCATCCGTTAGGCCTCCAGTGGGGACTAGCCTGGAACATTTTCGGATTTTCATAGTGACCGCCACCTCCCAACGTAGAGTCAGCATTTCCGCTATGTTTGTCCGAGCGCTGTGGGAGCTGTGGTTAGTCTTCAGCAAAATGTGCACTTTGATGTCGTAAGCGACCGCTGCATACAATGGTGGTAGCCACCCATCTTACCGACTGATAATGATCATGTATGATCAGAGGGCGTCTACTAGACGTAGTACGACGACTTACGACAGTCATCGACCAGGTAATGCAGAGGAGACGATCTTGTGCGATCACTTACTATCATATAATTCTGTTTCGAAGGCCATGTCTGTGTTCACAGAGAGGGGAATTAATTATGATTCATGGTGTTGTCGAGCGCAGAAGGATGATTCGGATGAATGAGCATGCCCACAACCAATTGCAGTACCTCCAACAGCTGAGCGCTCAGCGCTCAGCTTCACCCGAGGGCCGACACCGAGTTCTGACCTCGCGATGGCGCGGCGCGGATGACAGCTGCCACACGTCGCTCGTTGGTGGCGCCGGCTTGTTCCGGGATGGACCGCAACGTACAAAGGCCCGCGCCAGTCGTGTCGCTCCTACGTCCCCTCCTTCCTTTACTCCTCGTCGTCCCGCGTCCAATGTTCAAGACCAACAGCCTCCCCGACCTCAAATCTCAAGTTTAGCGTTGCAAGGTGCCACTTGTCCGGTTGTTTCCCCGAGTCCTCAAGCCACTCGTCGTCCATGTCGTCGCCGTGATACGACCCCACCAGGCTCTCCAACGGCTACTCCTGTGGACGTTATCTACGATCTCCTGCTGTTCATCTTGCGCCTCACTGGTCTTGGTCGCCGTTTTCGTCCTGTTTCTGCTGTACCTGACGCTGGGGCTAGGCTCACTTTGATCCGACTCGATGAATTCACGGTCCCGCCGTCCCTGTACTCATTTCGTCAAGGCTACGGGTACTGTTGCCAGCGCTGTTGCCCCCAGGTATTGGTCCTTCTTATCGGTCTAGTCTCGCTCTTCCCTGGATACCATCCTTCTCGTGGTCTCGTATGAGCTCGTATGGTAAGTCTTCGTTAGCGTCATGTTGATTACATGTAGATCGCCCTCAGCGCGGCGCTGCTCGCGTCCGCGTTTCTTGATAGTCTCCGTTGCATGTATATTACACGTCGTGTTCGCAATATATTTTAATTACCATCCTAATTTTGCCCCCAATAAACCTGTGTATCGTAGAATTTGGTTGAAGGCCGTCTCTTCTGATCTATCGGTACGCCAGACATGATCATATGCCGACCAGACGATGTAGGGCGTCAGATCATACATGACCATACCCCGCGGGCGCTCAGATCAGTTGCGACGGCTCTGATCGTATGCTACCAGCTCTCGCGGGTCTTCTACCACAGAATACATGCTTGACCATAGGCTACTAAGCATATCATACATGATAGCGTACCACAGTACGATGGCCCCTTTTGCTGATGTAAACCAGACGTACGGGTAGCCGACAACGGTCATGATGATGAGTCATGGCGACGGTTTGGCGCCCTGGGCCAAGCCAGAGGAGCGCCCGGCGTGGCCCCACTTCTCCCTACTTCTCCATCCTCCTTCGTCGTCGTCGCCCTCGAACCCCTCTAACCAGCCGATTGCCTTCTCCCGTGCTCCGGCCATCTGTTCTCTGTCTACAGTATTTCTCGACGCTTTCGACCACAACGCAGCATCGTCGTCCGCAATCTTGAATGTCGGGGAAACCGTGGAGCGTTCGCAAGTGAAACAGACGCGATGTCGCTCATAAGTGATACCGAGTGAGTGCTTCATCTAATCAGCACGGCGTTAGTGCCCTACATCTCGCTCATGTGTAGCTATCTCATCCACAACCTCCGCCTCAACTACCTCCGCCATATCGACGATCCCTACGGCCCCCGTCTAATCTCTCTCGACCCTTCCTTCCACTCCAACCCCTACATCGATGCCTCGGGCCTTGCAGACGTCGATCGCTGGCCCGAAGTGGCCATGTCCACCTCCCCTACCCCCTCAGACGACGAGTCCGCCCCAACGGTCCGTAGAAGGCACTCTGGCTTTCCAGGAGCCAATCTCAAGTACACCACCACAATCTTGGGGCCGTCGCGAACTGGCGCAATGGGGCTGCGAGTCAACGGCAAGCGTGCCTCGATGCCT
>CM035312.1:1926980-2018361 GCA_002900995.3 Ganoderma boninense | reverse complement strand
ACGGCGCAGACGCCTGCTGGCATGTTCGAACGGAAACCGGTTGCGCCCGTGCGCCCGGTAAAGTCTGCGCTGACTGCCATGCTTGCCGCGACGTCGAATTCCTCGTCGTCGAACCCATTCGCCGAGCTGTACAGCGCGGTGTCTGGGCGGGCCGAGAGCGAGAGCATGGTCGTGCGCGTATTCTTCCCCATGGCGCGCGAGCCTGAGAATCAAGCGCTTGACCTCAACGTCCGGAAGGATGCTACAGTCGAGGAGGTGCTTGGCTTTGCGCTGTTCACATATTGGGAGGATGCCTGGCTTCCGAAGATTGACGAGGGTCTGAGCGGAGAGGAGGACCCGAAATGGGGAATCAAGTGCTCTGCGGTTGGTTGGGTTATGCGGATAGCAGAGGAAGACGGAGAGGTGGACGAGGACTTCCCGCGTAGGTGGTGCTTGTTGTTATATGCGCTACTTCTGTGTTCACCCTTCGCCGCACAGCTCCCGACCGTACTGGCAAAATATCAAAGTTCAACTTCGAAGCCTACGCCGTGCTGGAAGCCACTGCTTCCCAGAGTCAGTTTCTCCGCTATTCACTCATTTGTCGCCATGTTCTAACTCCAGGCGCTCCTCTCAGTCCAACAGAACAAGAACCTCGAGTCGAAGATCCAGCGCCGAATATCGCGCGTCGTGGTCAAGAAGAAATCGACTGGCCTCCTGAACGCGACAGCAAACACCGGCGCTCTTGCTCCTATGGCTGCAGACTCTCTGCTCGGGACAAGCGCTGGGCTTCTTGGTTCGCTTGGGTCGTCAGTCATGTTCCCGAGTTCGTTGGGTCCGTCCTCCAGCCACGGCCCGCCACTCTTCCTCCGTATCCGTATTGCCAGTGCGGCGGACGAACCTGGCCATGTTTCAACCACTATACAAGCGTACGTATGCATTGCGACGTGTATCTGGATTGTGTACTGATCCTCACACGGGACGAACATAGTTCGGGTGGCATGTACATCGCAGAAGTTCTGGAAGCGGTCGTCCAGAAGCGCAAGCTGAGCGATGCGAAGGACTATGCGCTTGTTGTCGAGGTCGGCGACGTGAAGATGAACATCCCTCTCGACCGCACTGTGCACAGTTTGCAAGGCAAGCGGGAGCTCATTCTGATGAAGAAGAACATGCTGCGCGAGTACGGTGTCTGAGGTCAGAGAGCGGAAGGGAACGACAGACCCGAACGGTGAGTAGCGCTTTTTGACAATGAGACGTAGACATTAATTGACAACGGTACCTTCAGCATCGATCTTTACTGCCGATGCCGCTACCCACGAGCAGACCATGAGCCAGATGCTGGATTACAACAACGCCTACAGGGTCAGTGTTTGCTAAACTCTCCATTCCATAAGTGCGGTTCTTCGCTGACGCGTGTATTCGTAGAAATACACTGTTTACCGCAAGATGCCGATGATGGTCACCCGTAGTGCACGCATGCTCACCATTGACGGTGGCTACATCCACGTACGTCCTCCTTCGGAGTCATCATGTTCAGAACTTGCTCCTAACGTCCACTTCGCAGATCATTCCCACGGTGACGAAGGCCAAGCACCTGTTTGACAGCGGCAAGACGTCCTCGTACCATCTCAAGAGCGTGGTTGCATGCCAGCAGTCGAGCAAGAATAGCGCCACGTTCAAGCTCGTCGTCCACAGTGATGCGGACCGGAACAAGAGGTACGAATTCGAAGCGGAGAGTCCGAAACTCGCAGGTGAGTGTCCATTTCCTTGCTGTGGGAAGTAGAAGGTTGCTGATGCTGGTATGCAGCGGAGATCGTCAGTACTATTCGTCAGCTCAAGGCTGCGATGGAGAAGCCGGGCGGCAAGGCTTCGAGGCGGAATACGCGAATAGGGACTGCGACGGCAAGAGCTTAGGATCTTTGCTGGGACTTGAACAGTTTCTTCACTCAACTTCTCGGGTCCTTTGCGGCATTCCATTCTTGGTTGTACTATCATCGGATTTTTGGATTCACAATGGCTGAAGATTCTTCCATCTCCAGAATGAATGAATGACGCGCTTTCTGGTCCAGACAGCGGCCTCCCTTTCCGGCAAACCTTAGGTGCAGCATCTCGGCGTTGGCTATGTCAGCTCAAAAAACTGCGCCATGCCGACGGCGATGAACACGATTCTAGAAAATACTCATCTAACAAAGCAAATAGCGACAGCGTCCCGAACTATGCGGATGACCGCCATGGAGTTGTCTAGTATAACACATGCGTCGCCACCATCATGCCACCAAGATGTTTCTCTGCCACTCGGTGTCCCACTTCGACATACCAGACCGGATCTGAAGGATGATCCTTCTGGAAGGCTAGAGTCATCACTGGTTCCGCGCTCGCTGTGGTAAAAATCGCTGAGTTAGTCTCGATGGTTATGCCGTCGATATCATGTAGAGATGATGCCTACAAGGCTCCTTGCCACGGATGTCCTCGACCACGGCTTCCAGCCCTCTACGCGCCTCTGAAAATGCCTCTCCATTTATACTTGGCTGAGCACATTTCGTCGCGCTTTCTGTGGCAATTAGCAAGTCCTCCATGTGAACGCCATTCCCATCAGTGTATGGCCACCGATGGAGATCCTCGAGGATGGCCGCAACACAGGACAGCATGTCTGTGCTCCAGACTGACTGCAGCGCGAGGCCACTTGTCAGATGTGCGACTGTAGATCGCACACATGCGAGGACCTCCTCCCTCTTCCCGCTGGCTCCCGGCGTGGTGTCAGGGAACATGAGCGTCGTAGTGCAGCACCGCAGCAAGAGGGCGATCGTGTTGAACAGTCGTTCGCCGAGGGCCAGGGACAGTTTGGCAGGGCCTGCGTGTGTTCTCTGGCGGTGCAGGAGAAGCTCGATGGCAGTAGCCACTGTCGCGCGTGTGACGAATGGCGTCAGACATCGACGGGCCCCCAATGGACGCAGATTAAGTAGATGAACTTACTGTGGCGGCTCGCAGCCCACGGTATTGGTGCTATCGAGGCTACATCTTCAGGACCTATGGGCCTCACTGTATTGTCCTTCCCAGAGTCCGAGTCCATGTCTCTTGTCCCTGGGGTCGCTCCTGTAAGAAAAATCTGAAAATTCTTCAATGAAACAGCTCACCAGGTGGGTGGTTGAATGTGGCACTCAGAAATGTGATGGGCCACGAGAGGGCTTCTGGCAAGTACATTGCCTGATACATGGCTGCAATCCAGAATTTGAACGACTGCGCTGCGGCGTACCGCATCTGAGAATCGATGCGGAATTTCCCTCCACGAAGGAACCCGAAGTCCACGAGAATACGGAGCGCAATCCGTCGGAAACACTGGATTGCTATTGCAGGTGGGAGCGTCATGAGACTCGTCGCAGCCGTCTCGGACAGATAGCGAAGGTCAGAGGTATACGAGTATGCCTTGCAGATCATGTTTGCGTCGAGGTTCGCGGCGGTGGAGCGAACGATATCGCGCTCTCTGAGCGACCAGATCATGAAGCCGCGGTAGAACTCGGAGTTGAAGTGACGCATGTAGTGATCGTGGAGTTTGCTCAACGTCTGGCGAAACCGCGACGAGCCTCGAGAAGGGTCGCAAGCCAAAGGCCCTATGATGTAGTCCAGGACGTGTTTCACGCCGTACATCACATTGTGGACCACCGTGGCAAGGAAGTATGCAGGGCTGGAGAGATAACAGCAGTCGCTCCAGAGTATCGGAAGGAGCATCGTGACACCCACAAAAATGAGGGCGAACGCAACGATGACGGTGGCGACGTTCGCAACCGTAGGGTGAAGGCCTCGGAGCAAGACGAGAAGTCCTACGAAGAAGAGGACCAGTGATGCCTGCAACACGACCGGCAGTGCCCACACGATCTCGGCTACATACCACTTGGCGAGATTGTTCAGCCGGTACTGACGCAGACGAGCGATGTCCTGGGAAGTCCTGGAGAGCCCAGATCGATACTTGCTGAGCCATTGTTTCACCAGAATGGAGACCAAAGAGGCAGAAAGGCTGAGTATGAGGGACGCGAACCAGAGGGTGTTGAGCGTTACAGCCGATGAGGGAGCTATCGGTGCAGCGGTGTCCCCGGGATTAAGAGTGGACGCAGGATGGGTTGAGTTGATGGAAGACGCAGTAATGGAAAAACTGGAAAGCTGCAAGGATATCTGCTGTAAGATGATAGTAGTTTGGTTCGGCGGGGCAGGTTGCAGAAGAGGGTATGTTTGCGCGACGAGGGTCGTGACGACTGCTGAGAATAGACCAGACTGTCCCGATGAAGTCAAAATACGGTGATAAGCACTCAATAAATAACTGATTGCAATAGAACGTACGAAAACGAGTAAGTTATCCATCTCCGCAACCCACCGTTCGATCCTCTCATCACTTTACAATCTTGGCTGTTCTTTGCCATGCTTCTGCTTTATCCTGTTCTGTGTATATGCTTCTAAATGCTCCTTCACTGCTTGCTGGAATCGGGGCGATAAGACATCTCCCCGAAAACGTATTGAATATAACTCGTCGCACCTCGCGCGAAGGGGCCTTCCACGGTGGGATATCGCTGGTCGAACTTGAACAGGCTTCGTCTGCCTAGGCGAAAGGCACCTTAGTCGATAGCATCAACCGGGGCAAATGTGTGTGCTACTGGAACGGGTCCCTCTTCAGAGCCTGGCAATTTGCATGAGTGGGTTCTGACAGTGACGCGGAACCAGGGGTTCGTGATCCATTTGTGGTCAGAATAGCAGTTGTGGAAGTCTACCATTGTGTCGAGGAGTGTGCAAGTTGAAGTTAATATGGTGCACCGTCGGTCGACAAGGCCTATGAAACTCGTAGTTCTCACCTGAATCAGATTACTTCTTCGTGCTGGAAAGTTGTCCGTTGCTGAGTGGTTGTGCGTGACAAGCTACTGCTCGCGGTTGAAATTTGAACCAGCAGTGCACCGTTATATAGGAGAGATGTGTGAGAAAACTGTCTCCTTGGGCGCAAGTTACGTCTCACTTGGCGTACATGGTTTGTTGATCTACCACATGCAGTGAATGCAAGGTTTGATTGTGCCGGCACCATCTATTCGTGAGGGTTGGGATCCCCCGCCCTGGGACCAATTGCTGATACAGCAACTCCCTTGTCGCCTCATGAATACTGGCAGCTGCCTTGCCATCGTAGAGGATTGGCAATATTTCCCTATATAAGATAAGGCTCCTAATATAATTTTTGGCTCGTCATCATAAAACCACCAAAGTGCTTTTCGAAGACTCTGCGCTCTCCTTCAACGTACCAGACCTCATCGCAATGCTCACACTCGCAATCTGGAGACGCTATGAGCGCTACGGTGCTCGCTACGGATGGCAGCCAAAAGTAAGTAATCACGAAGTAACGTCCTGGTATGCTGCGAATGACACTTACTAGAGGCTGGGTCGAGCTGCTTGCCGCGGATCTCTTCGACTACCTCTTCCAGCCGTTGAGCTGCCTCCGAAACCTCCTGCGCATTTGCACTTGTCCGCGCGCCACGCGCGGTAGTCGCTGCCGTATCGAGCAACTCATCCGCGAGGAGATGCGGCGCTGACCGATGGAGCTCTCGGAGGATCGCCTGTACGCAGGACAGCATCTCTGAACTCCAGCACTGCTGCTGTGGAAGACTGCTCGTCAATCGCGTGACGGCGAAACGCATGCTTGCGAAGACCTCCGCCTCTTTGCCAGTGGCTCCGGTGGTGTCTGGAGATGCGAGCGACGTCGTACAGCAGCGCAGCAAGAGAGCAATGGTGTTGAACAGCCTCTCGCCGAGGACTCGGGTTAGCTTTATAGGACCTGTATGGGTTCTCTGGCGGTGCAACAGAAGCTCAATGGCGGTGGGCACTAAGTGCGACGGCGTGCATCGGATAGCATCAGATCTGGGCCTCTCGAAGCATCTGAGCATAACTTACTATGGCGGCTCACAGCCCATGGGATTGGTGCTTTCGGTATAGCTTCGGGTCCAACACCTTTCGCTTTCTCTTGTCCGGAGTCCGTTTCTCGTGTTCCTGAATTTCCATCCTGTAAGCAACACTCAACACCGTGACTAATATCCTATGAGAACTCACCAGGCGGAGGGTTGAATGTGGCACTGAGGAATTTAATGGGGCGCGAGAGAGCTTCTGGCAGGTACATCGCTTGATACATGGCGGCAATCCAGAATTTGTACGACTGCGCCGCGGCGTACGGCATCTGCGCATCGATGCGCAACATTTTTCCACGAAGGGAGCCAAAGTCTGTGTGGATGCGCAAGGCAAGCCGCCTAAAGCACCGGATGGCCACTGCAGGCGGGAGCGTGATGAGGTTCGTCGCGGCCGTCTCGGACAAGTACCGCAAGTCGGAGTTGTACGAGTATGCCAAGAAGATCATGTCTGCGTCGAGGGGCGCTGCGGAGGAGCGAACGATGTCGCGCTCCCTGAGCGACCACATCATGAAGCCGCGGTGGAACTTGTTGTCTATGTGGCGCATATAAAAGTCGTGGATCTTGCCCAGCGTCCGGCGAAGGCGAGAGGAACCACGAGAAGGGTCGTAGATGAAAAGCGGTGTGCGTATAATATAGTCCAGGTAGTGCTTCACGCCATAGAGCGTGTTGTGAACCACTGTGGCTGTGAAGTATGCGGGGCTGGAAAGGTAGCAGCAGTCGCTCCAGAGCACCGGAAGGAGGATCGTGCCGCCCATGATTATGAACGTGATCGCGACCAGACCTGAAGAGACCTTCGCGATGGTAGGGTGGAGGTCTCGAAGCAAGACAAGTAGGCCCACGAAGAAGAGGACTAGCGAGAGCTGTAGTACCACCGGGAGCGCTCCTACGATTGCAGCGACATGCCACTTCGCCAAGTTGTTGAGCCGGTATTGACGCAGGCGCGCAATGTCCTGGGAAATACCGGAGAGGCCGGAGTGGTACTCGCTCAGCCATTGCTTGACCATGATGGCGACAAGTGCAGCGGAGAGGCTGAGGATGAGGGAAACGAACCACAGGATATTGAGGGTCACCGTCGAAGAGGAGACCGCAGGGGTTGCAGTATCAGCCAAGGTACTAACGAATGCAGGCTGAGTAGAATTTACGAAAGGCTGGTTTACGGAGAAACTGGAGAGTTGGAGAGATATCTGTTGCAAGATGGCGGCAGTTTGATCTGGAGCATCGGGCTGCAAGAGGGGGTACGTCTGCGCAACAAATGTCGTGACGACGGCGGAGAACAGACCGGACTAAGCAAGGGAGAAGGCCGAGATGAATGGCTGAAAACAAAGAGGTGCATATAACTAAGACGCACGAAAACAAGTAGGTTGTCCATCTCGGCTATCCACCGTTCGATCTTCTCATCGCTGTACTCCTTGACGATCTCAGCGGTCTTCTTCCATGCTTTGGTTTTGGTCTGTTCTGTATACGATTCCGAATATTCCTTCAAGGCTTGCTAGAAAGGGGTTGATGAGAAACTCCCATAAGAGAAGGGCATGTCGAACTCCTGTACCTCGCGGGATGGGACTTCCCACTGGGCGTTATGACCCGTCGAACGTGATTCAGCTGCCTGCCCAGGACCTCTGTTTACTTACATCTCAGTCACACAAACAAGTGTGCTTACTGCATCGGCTTCGTTTCCGCTTCTAAACCTCTCGCTGGAGTCGGAGGATTTTGGCTGTATGCCTAAAGCCAATGGATAACTTTCCATGCGTTCTGCGAGTCAGACCTAGGTAGCTGGTCCTGATAGATGGAAGGCTGGTCCAAGAAGTTATCAGCGTCGTAGATAGATAGAAGGGTGTGTTTGGCCCGCTCACCTGCTCTTCGTCGACCCTCGGAAACAAGGAGAGATGGGGAAGTGCTGTATGAGACGACAATGTGAACAAGTCCGGGGTCTTGAACTTCATGAACCGTTACTATGCAACATGCGGACTCGGAAAACATTTGTCATGCAACAGCGCAGTCTACCAACCCGGCTGTCGCCTCACCCACGATGCACAGTGCATCACTGAGGAGCCCATGATACTGAGAAAAATGACCGCGGCCACCAGCTCGCGAAAGGGAGTAAGGTCAAGCGAGAGCTGTGTCCGATAGAACCGGAGCCCGGTTTCTCACGGCGCTGAACCTCGCCGAGTCGCGGCTCCGCCCATGCCCCATTCCGATATCCAGACCTTGGTCATTCATCGCCAATGTCGCCTCCTCTTGGCTTCGCTCTCGTACGACAACGATCGTGCTTGCACCCTCGTACATCGACAAACGGTGTCACCGTTACCTCTTGAGTGCTCTTATGCACCAGCCGTACTGCTGTCTGCGGCTCCCCAAGGGTCACCATGCACGATTGGCTTCCACAAGTGCTGGTCCGTATCCCTTCCCGACCCACACACGCCCGACGCCGCATCAGATATTCCACCTCCCTGTAGGAGCCAGCCAACCAGATATCAAGGCACGATGTACGTATCTCTCCCATGCTCGGTGTCGTCGGACTCGGCTCATGCGCGAGTGAAGACTACGAGCTCGTTCGAGTACACCATCCGGACGCTCCGTACGGACGTGACCTCTCTCCTGCCATCCGGAGGTCGCGATTCCAGGCCATCACGGCTGCATACGACACGCTGCGAGGGAAGAGAGGTAGCGGTGCTGACGGTCCCGTCGACATATACCGAGAAGAGATCCTCCGGAGGAAACGAGCATGGGCTGCGCACGAGGAGGCCCGTCGCCGTTCTGGACATCCTTGGGAGGACCAACAGGGGCAGAAGTGGAAGGCGAGCGCGGACGATAGATGGAAGGACAGGATTATCTTGATCATTGGTATCATGGTGCGTCCACTTTTGCCGTCTTGGAACACGCACGCTAGACGTCGGCCGTAGGCTCTCGGAGCAGGGTTGGGACCAGTATTTGTCTTGCCGTCGTACTCGGCATCGCGCCAAGCTCACTTGTCTGCGTCGAGGAACCTCGCTCAGGCAAGGAGCGAGGCACAGGAGTTTGGGGAGGAGCAGCGGAGGGAGATCAGTAAACGAGTGAAGGCGTTTAAGGAGCAGCAGGCCCAAGAACGGTCGGCAGGCAAGGGTAGCTCCTCAGTATCATCGGCCAGCTGAGAAGAATGGCAATTCTATTATTCACTCTACCTTACGGGCCCTGTCGATTCGATCATGCGGCAAGTCGACATGCATGCGTCGAATGCGCATCCACACCAAACAGGCCGCACCAAATGTTCGCTTCTACCCTTTTACTGAGCAGACTCTAAGTAGCTTCCCTCACCTCAAAACCCGACCTTCCGAGCTTGTTGGTTGACTTTTGGTTGAAGCACATTACATTTTCAACGCCGGCGAGTGTCCTTGTATGTCAAAGAGCTGGCGACACGCAGAGGCCGCCTAATCCTTGTTAAATGGCTATGTTTTTGCTAGGTTGCCCGTAGAATCGTTGTTGCACTTTCCCGTGCCCGACCCGGATGCGACTATGCTTCAGCTGTGAGAAGAAACAGCTACGTGCGGCATAGAGTTGTAAGGGGGACGGACAGGATGGGAGTGTCTGTCGGCTTTTCTGGTTCATCTCGAGAGGGACGAGGAATAATTCTAGATCCAACGGGAAGCATATGGCACCCTTCTGAATTCTGAATGTTGGTCCAGAGTGGAGGGGCGTGATTAATCTATTAGGGTATAGCATAAAGTAGCTTTTAACGCGACGTTCAGCATCGGAAGTTCAACGAGATAGAGACGACTCACCAAAGAAGACCGTAAACGGCGGTCACACTACCGTGCCCTGCAAATGACCTCGCCCGGCAACCTCAGCTGCAACGCCTCCCTCGCCTCCAGCCACTCATTCTCCCTATCCTTCGTCTTCACAATCGCAATCTCGCCCATGCGCAGCGGCTTCACGTTCTGCACCCGCCTACCCGTGCACAACCTCCGAATCTCGCTGAGGTCCATGATGATGCGCTTGCTCGGCATGCTGATGAGCTCCATGTCAGAGAGCACGGGACGGTCGTCGCGATACTTGAGGCTGGCCCATATGCGCTTCTGGGACTCGGGCACTCCGTGGAAGGCTTCCGGGAGGGGACTTCAATGGTGCCACGTGTGACGTTCGTGAGGAAACCGGCGCGGAGGAGGATGGAGAGGATGGCGAGATTTTGGGTGGTGTGGTGGACAGCGATGTGCTGGTGTCGCGCACGGAACGCGTTTTGGACGTGTGAGCAAAGATTGTGGGGGAGGACCATGGTTGTGCAGGCTACGAGGTGCGCTGTTGTGAACGTGCGCTCTCTGTCTGCGCGGACAGTAGGGAGAGACGTACGTGCAGAAAGCCCCCGCGTTGTCGTATGTGGCAGCGGGAAAGAAGCTGAGAGCGCCCAAGAGAAGGCGGCAACTGCCGGCAAAGCGCAAGCACGTACGTAACTGGCACTGCAGTCACGGTCTAGTTCTGACGTCGGCGGCAGGGAGCGCATATAATCTTCGACCATGGCCGTCATCCTCGACCTCCCCGACGAACTCCTTACTCAGATTGCCCTCCACCTCTCCTGGCGAGATCTCATTTACCTGCAACAGCCTGCAGTTGCTTGCTCGATGTCGTCAAATCCACCGCCGCACTTCAATATATCATCGAGCTTCATGTCGCTGGTCGCATCGACAACTGTGCTTCGTGCCTCGTTCCTGGGGAACGACTCCGCATCCTGCACGAGAAAGAGAACGCCTGGAGCCGTGTGGATTTATCCGATAGGACGGTTCTTCCGTTGAGACACAACCCTTCTGGAATATACGACCTCACCAGGCGGCGTCCTCCTGCTCGGAGAACGCAGCCATTCCGAAGGTACCCCAGGTACAGAGAGTGTCCACACCGTGCGGCTGAATTCCGCCTTCAAGCAGAAAACGAGCGTCACCAGCTAATCGACTGTGGTCACATCTTGACCTTGGGAAGCCAGTCATAGACGTTGGCTTAGCTATTCTGGAGCACGACTTGATTGCGATTGTGACATATTCGTAAGCACCCGCGTACGTACATGAGATTATTAAACCAGCCAGTTGATTATTTCGACTAGCTATATCAACGAGTCGCAGCTCTGGGCTTCCATTGACATACACTTGATCAAGCATTCAACTGGCCAACCACACCCTGCGGCAGCAAAGCCCGTGCTCCACTTCGATAATATTCATTATCTCCCGGGGCACTCCAGCATCATGCTCGAGGTCTCTGGAGATACACTGTGCTTCCTTCTCAACAATTACTTCCCGTTTGTGAGTGCCGACCCAGTCACCCTCGTCATTTTCAACTGGAAGACCGGCCATCCCAAAGTGGTAAGTGCACATACTATCCGCTTGCGCAGAGCTGTGACGGAAAATCCAGGGGCAGAAACGCCTCTACTCGGATCCCACTATGTTCAACTCGTTCGTGCTTCTTTCGCCGGACACCGTCGCTCTCCCCATCATCCCGTCCAACTCCATAGAGATCTGCCATTTCGCCGAAGAGTTCTCCGCGCCTCCGCCTCAATCTCCTGCTGTGAAGAGTGGCGACTCAGAGCCTCTTCAGCCTGACGTGCCTCTCCTCAAGACCACCTGCACTCTGGAGCTCCCACCCCTGCAACACGGGGCGCTCGTCCTGCGCATGACGTGCCGGTGCGAACCCAACCCGCTGGGCCCCACGCCGTCGGCAGCGAACGTCGACAGCTTCACGCCGTTCTATTCGGACCCAGCAATGGCAATTATGATCCTCCACCTCCACGTGCGCCTCCCTCTCACCACGACGCGTGTCTACACGATGCTTGTCCACCGTGCGTCCCTCCTGAAGATCGCGCGTGCAACGCTATCGAGGCTCGCGCACGTGCTCGAGCGAGTTCGACAGGCCAGCCATCGTCTACCCACATCCGCGTCCGGCCAGCTATCCCCATCGTTGCCTTTCGTTGCTGCCTTCCAGCCCAACGTCCACGCACCGAACTTCAATCCAGTCCTTGCGCCCTTCTCGCACGGAGACGACGAAAACAACGATGACGAAGACGAGGTAGCAGAGGAGCCGCCGTCCGTGCCGTGGGCAGACTGGGGCCCGGCGCACACGCGGTGGTTCAGGACGAGTTCCCGGGCACGCGCTGGATCACGACGACGTGCGGCCAGCGGTTCGTGCGCGTGCGCGGCGACCGGCGGCTGCACGTGTACGACTTCAACCAGGCGGCGCTGCGGCGGTTCATGCATGAGCGTGCGCTCGTGGGCGAGCCGGTGGGCAGCCGGCCCGGGGAGAAGGTCGTGCCGCCCGACGCGAAGGAGGTGTCGGCGTGGGGCGAGATGGAGGAGCGCGTGGTGGGAGGGATAACGGACTTTGACGACGAGGAGGACGAGGAGGACGAGGACGAGGACCTGTGGATGGAGGCGCTTGAGGCTAATGCTGACTTTGGCGGGGTCGAGTTGCTTGCGCCGCTTGATGACCTGCAGGACGGGATTGGGGAGCTGGCTCTTCTTGTCCCAGACGAAGTGGGTGGAAGCGGTGATACGATGGATGGGGACGATGTGACTGTCGAGGGGGATACGAGCCGAAAGGAGAAGATCTTGGTCTCAAAAGCAAATGAACCCCAGGTTGGACCGAGTGGGCAGGATGACATCAATGGCAAGGGAGATCCCAAGGTGCTTTTGGAGGTCATGCTGGGCAAGACCGTTATCGGCCCTTCGTCGGCGTGGGAGGGAGACATGGAAAGCGCCTTGCCGTTCATTGAGAGGAGCGTAGCCATCTCGGATGAGTACGAGAGCGCGTTGGTGGATGAGGACATCATAGTCGGTCTCAAGGTGAGCTTGCTGCGCAGCATAGTTTAGATATCTTTCAGTCCTGACTGACAGCGGCGTTTTTTGTTAGATGGACAATCATGGGAGGCACATCAAGGAAGTTGTGTTGCATCGCATCGGAGGGTCCACCTGTTGATTTTCCCTCCCCGAGTCCGGAGTCTTGGGTTGTGTTGATGATGTGGTGCAATCACAGCGTTCTCCGAGTCACCATAGGACAATCAGCGCGTACTATAGCGGATCGCGCCATACCGCTTTTTCGTATCCGTCACGGACTCCAAGGACAAGCTCTTTCGCTTTCACCATATACGGGAGCTGTTTTCCTGCCGCTACAGCAACGTATTACAACACTCGGATCGTTGCACAGTTGCAGACCACTTGCTTGGCGGCTCCGTCTGGCTTCTATAGGTGTACAAATAATTACCTAACCAAGCGCTCAGCTGCACACACTGCCAAGTACTGGATGATTCAAGGACGACCCTGAGATGCCTGAGACTGATAGGTTTCAGAATAAAGATGCGAAAGAGATCAATCCGGAAGGTTATCAATTGTAGGACGAATCCATAATAATCCTCGCATGGGTCTCGCCGTCCTCCATCCTGATCCAAGTCTCCGGTCCAACACTTGGATCCGGGGAACGGAAGACAATGTTGCGAACCCCATGTCCCCAACCGGTGCTGCTGTATCCTCCATACCTGCGCGAGCCACGTAAGTTACGCAACCTTTAGCACGGAGCCCGGTGTTACGTGGAGACGCACCCAGAGTGCTTGTCAAAGCAGAAAATGACGTTCTTCGTGCGTTCCCGCTTGCACCACTCGTTGCCGTGGTCTGCAAAATACTCGTTATATCCAGGTTCGAGGAAGATGGTAGCGACAAAAGAGTACCATGCCCAGAGATCACGCCGTGCAGGTTCTTGACTTGCGCGTTCAGTGCGGTCCAGAAGGGCTCGTCCTTGCCCACGTCCTGCGATAGCGTTGTTGCCTGCGTTGAACCTGAGCCGAGCTCGTCGGCTGCAAAAAAACATCATGAATCAAAATTCTATAACGCGGTGCTAGGGGATGGCTACAGACCGTTCAAGCCAGGGTCCTGTGTGCTATTCAGGTTAGTCTGGAGATCCTGAACGACGTGCCTGCCATCCGAGGTTATCAGAGAAACATCGACACAGGAGACAGGAGCGGGATTTACGGAGGGATGTGAAAAAATGCGAGGGAGCCACGCTCAGCCTTATCGGCGGGACCCCATGCAGCATCCATTGTGGCGACAGTGAGATTGATCCAAGTTGCGACGTTCTCATCGACCCAGTCAGGGACACGCGTGGAGTTCGCGCCCTCGCTGAAGCCCCCTGAACTGTCCTTAGACCCAGCCTCGCTTCATTGGGTTGCAAGCCACTTACCACGAGAGTCAAAGAACCAAAGGATAAGAGAAGGTGTGTCGTCTACCTCGACAGTTAGTTGCGGATCGGCAGGCTCAAGTGTATGAGACTTGCCAGAGGCCTTGGTGTACACCTGACAAGTCGGAGGCTGTGAATACCTAGTAATGGCGAACGCATCAGCTGAAAAAACACTTACGGGCACCCAGTATGTTCCGGGACCGTAGCCTTGACCATTGGCCCAGGACGGAGCAAACCGTGTGTAGCTAAGAGGAGCTACCTGCAGCTCGCGCCTGATCTCCTCAGCGTGGGTGATGTTGGCCTCGTTATCATGGTTCTACGCAAGGAATGAGGCATATCGGTCACGAAGTGCTGCCATTCACATCCGCAACAGCATACTTACTCCATGAGTGGAAGAGAACGGCAACCTCAGCTTGTTTAGAGGGCGAACAATCTCGTCGATAAGCTTGGTAGAGTTTTCACGGAACGTATCTGTTAGGCAGGATTATTGGATCATGTCGCCGCTTCTGCACACTATCCCCACTTACTCTCCCCAGTAATCAAGTCGCCATTGAGGACGCTGAAAGATTGTTGACCTTCTCAATTACAGTAGCCCCAGGTGTTGTCAAAAGGCTGGTACCGACGCGTAATCTGGCTTCTCGCCCGTAAGGACCGTGTTCATGAGCTTGGTGCTATTCACGTCTTGCTGTGGGCCCCAGGCGTCCCAGGGATTCTCGCCATAATGCAGATCGGAGAAGACAGTGATCTTGAAAGTGCCGTCGCTCCTGAATGTCAGCCGCGGCTTGTTAGCGTACGGGTTCAGATCAAAGTCGTCGCTCTGAGGAGCCGCTCTGGAGACGCTGATGTGGTCTGTAAGCCATAGAGTCAGCTAGAGTGTTGCAGACAGCGAAGATTAGAGAAGAAAGCCTCAGGGGCTGATACCTTGCGCGACAGGAATGCCCAACCAAATTGAAGGCTTGAGGCTGCTGCAAGGACACCGACCAAGAGCTTGAAGTGCAACGCAGACATCATTGTTAGCACGAAGAGCACGAGTATCCGAGAAGAAGTCTGGTTGCGAGAAGACCAGGTCACTGGCGAACGTGCGTCCCGTTACGTTGCAGCAGCCTAGGAGGCACGGGCGGGCGCAACTCCACGCGGGTCGGATGTGCTTTTTCTGCAAAGCGTCATGTGGTCGTCAGCTGTTCTCAAACCAGGCTTCCGCGGCTTTTTGATAAGTCGTCTAAATGGGTCTTGAGTGGTGGTGAGAAGATCAGACAAGGTCGATCATTGCGATCATTTATCAGGGCAAGAAGCATCGCGGTCGCTGTTCTCAGGCTACCGCAGCACTGACAAGTTCAACGGCGCTTCACACCTTTTACGGGCGCCTATTGAAGCGCTGTACTTATAACTCTATATACTAGACTCAGTTTGACCCAAGAATTAGCATCTCCTGCATCCTCTGCCCCACCTCGTCTTGAATCGTGTAGCAATCTCTCTGTTTCATCGCTACTTATATCCCATGGCCAAATATGATCTCGCCATACTACAACAGTTTCAGTTCGAGCGCGTCCTGAATGAAGGTGGGTCTGTTATTATGCCACATTGTCGTCGTTCCTTTCCTTACCAGCCACTATTTTATAGACCCGATCACCCACGCATTAACGCTTCTGGGGAAGCTTCCAGTGGAGGGGTCTGCAGATTTTGCAGACGCAATAGTGCGGATTGAGAAGACCGCCCTCTCCGCCGACACCGCCGGCACTTTCCTCACCAAATCGCTCGAGAGCTCAAAGCTCATCGAGGGGACAGATATCGTGAGGATTTTTCACAAAGGCTCTAATGCTGACATTCATACACATCGAATAGTACACCTGGATGTTCGGGTGGCTCGCGAGCTCCCCAGAAAGCCCGGATGTCAAGATCAACATCGTTCATCCAGCGACAGAGGTTCATATCCGGAAGGCAGGCGCAGTTCTCATCTTTGCTTGTTAGGGTTCGCTCATGAGAAATGATGTAGTGCTCCAGCCAAGAGTTTACCATCGTTCACGAAACGCCCGACCTCTACGAGCGCATTGTGAGACCATACATCACAGCATTCCCTCCGTTCTCGCACACAATGGTCAGTCTTAACCTAGTGGCTTGGACTCATCATGTGCAAGCGATTGAATGAAACACTCAATACCCAGGGTGGAAAACATCCTCAACGGCACGTCAGAAGCCGAGAAGGTCCTCTACCGCGATCCCTCCCCAGAGCACGGCTACCTCATGCTACCAGACATGAAATGGGACCTGAACACCCTCAGTTCGCTCTACCTCGTCGCGATCGCCTTCAACCGAAGCATTCGCAGCTTACGAGACCTCAACAAGACACATGTCGGCATGCTGAAAAGCATCCGTCGCGAAGCCGCGAGAGTGGTCAAGGAACGTTGGGGCCTCGATCAGGCTCTCTGCGGATGTTCATCCATTACCAGCCGTCGTACTGTCAGTTCACTCATTCTACCGTAAGAAGGGTAGCGGGGAGAGGCTGACTATGTTGCGCAGATCACTTCCATGTCCACATCGTCAATGTGAACTATTATGGGCTTTCGGGAATGTCGGCAGGGCAAGCTCATCTTCTAGACGATGTCATCTCCCTCGCAAGTATCTTTGAATCTGTATCTGCGCGCTCGACAGTGTTCATTTTTGCCACTACAGCTGGAATGCGACTCCGATAGTGGACCATCTGTTCTGCAACGTATGACTCTCACCTACGCCCTTGGCGAGCAGCATGGTCTATACGAGCCCATCAAGGCCGCCCAGCAGGAACTCAGCTACTACTAAACCTTGCGCTAGCTGTCCACGGGGAGCATGCGATCTGGTCGGAAGGTAGATCAAGAAAGAGAAGTAGATACCATGGCCATACTATGTACAACAGTCCGAAACACGACTCCGTCGTATCCGCAAGAGAATTACACCACGCGCATATACTTGAACCAGTGCGTCTCCGCATATGCAAAACGTGTCCTAAGTATACTAGATCCTCATACGTAAATCAGCCATATCGATAGCGAGACTTTCGGACATATGCAGCCGTCCAGTGTTCAAGAAAACATAAAAAGTCGCATTCAGGGCTTCCACCCCGGCCGCCCGCCCTGCTGCTGCCCCTGCTTCCCAGTCGCAGCCGCCCACTCCCCGACGCTCCATACCCTCCGCAGCCGCATCATCTCCTCCTGCCGCTCCTTCGCGTGCATCTTCTCCATGTCCTCGAAGCCCTTCACCAGATCCTTCACGCTCCCGTTGCTACTCCGCCGACTCCCCACGCTTCCGCGGCCCAGCGACGCGGTCTGGCGCGCCTCCGGTGCGGCGCAGGGTGGAGGTCGACGAGGCGCTTCGGCTGCTGCTTCGCGGGGCGCGGGATCTTCGACGGAGGCAGCGGCGCGTGCTGTAGGTTCACAAGATCCTTCGGGGGAACAGGCTTCGGGGCGGGCTTAGAGACGGGCGTTGCGACCGTGCGGGACTTCTGGAACACCTCTGGCGGCGGAATGGGGAGACCAGGATGGGCGCGCGCCGGCGGGCTTCTTTAGTTGGTTGGACTTCGTTGCTTTGGGGAGGTAGGAGAAGAAGAAGCCTTTCATGCGCGAGGTGATCGAGCGTGGTACC
The DNA here is from genome assembly GCA_002900995.3 of Ganoderma boninense. NCBI lineage: Eukaryota > Fungi > Basidiomycota > Agaricomycetes > Polyporales > Polyporaceae > Ganoderma > Ganoderma boninense. The sequence continues at coordinate 2,000,665 of CM035312.1, read as the reverse complement.
GGAAGAGGTGGCGGTGGCATGGACATCGATACATCCTCCTCTTCACAGGGGGCATAGGCGCTTCCGACTCGGAGCGCAGCGCGACTGCAGGCGATTGTGGGGGCAGGGAGACGTCTCGGGAGTCAGCGACTGGAAGGGAGGCACTCCGGTACTCGACAGGCTGGGTCCGTGAGGATGAGGGGGTGGTGAACTCGATCCTAGAGATCGCGATAGCCTCGTCGAGAAGATGAGAATAACGTGGCGCCAGCAAGGTCGCGGGAACCGCGGGTGTGCTGCCCCCGACGCCATTCATAGAACCCCACCGGGCGAAACCAGGCTGCACAGAGGACTGGCGACTGGGCAGAGGTGTGAAGTCGGGAACCTCAGACAGCGCTACCGACCCGAACCTGCCACTCGGGGTAGGAGGTGCGCCCTTGCCGGCGCGCTGCTTCTTCTGAAGGGCATATGTACGGCGCAGCAAGTCATCCCTATACTTACTATCATGAGCCACCAGAATATGCATATAATCAGGTGTGGAATGACCCACCGCGTCCACCCCGGCCAGCATTCTTCAACCGGCAAGCCACCCGTGTGGTCCAGGAATCGGTTCACAACATTATCCAAATCGACGTCTTCAACATGCGCAAGTGTCGCTTCACCCAGTCGTTTGTGCGACCCTTTCGAGAGTCGCTCGTCCGTGAAGCACGCATCTAGTAGCTTCCAGTCGTCCTTCTCCCATGCCCGCGGGCCCGAGGTATTGAACATGGGCCGCACGCGCATACGCTCTCCTGGGCCTGGGGTTTGAAACAGTGGGGTGTCGGGGACCCTGAAAGACGCGCTTGGGCTTTCGCCAGAGGGGTCGCGTGAAGGCGTGTGTAGGATGCTGCGCTCGCGCTGCTCGACGGTGCGCTCCGCTTGTTGGAGGAGCTCTGGGACGGTCATCATCGGGCTGCCAGGGATGAAGACCTGGTCGCCGACGATGCCTCCGAGTGTGCGGCGTCGAGGAGTCCCGCGTTTAGTGATCCCGCCTTCAATGGTAGACCGGCGGCGCACGTTGCGCAGAGTACTGTCGATGTCGGAGTGCCGCCGCTTTCGAGAGGCATCGCGGATGATGAAGTCGTAGTCGTGCTACAAAACGATGAGTATTGGAGTGAAGGAACGACGGTAATAACCCACCATCTTCAGAATCGCAGCTGCGCGAGCGGCAACTCGCGGATCGTCGCTGGTGATCTTGACGACGCCGTCATCCAGCTCCTCGCTCTCGTCGCCGCTACCATCTTCCACGTCAGTGGCGACCAGCTCCTCAGGCTGGTCGTCTTCCATTCCCGCCGCGGTTTCATCTCGCCCCTGCGTCTCCGGCTCGAGACGGGAACCGGAACCAAAAGCCTGGGGAATGTCCTCGTCGTGGTCCACATCGCGACTGCGCGCAGGAGCGGGAGTGACGAAGACAGAGTCGATGGAAGGCAGAGGCGACGCATCTCTTACTTGGAAGCTCTGAGTCTGCGGGGACTTCTGCCTCCTCAATGGAGACGTGATAGAAAGGAAGCCCTTCGGGCGCGTCGACTGGCCATTCGGAGAGATGGACCTTGCAGGGGTATACGCCGCGCGCGGTGGAGTTGGTACTGCTGGGGGCTTGGGGCGGGTATCATGTTCCTCGTCGTCTTCGTCGTCGCTGAACTGGCCGGGCTCCCGCGACAGCTCTCGGTCGACAGTCTCCTCATCGCTCGAGTCCGAGTCGTGTGGTATCTCCGCTGCAGGTGGCTCTTCTTCTTCTTCGTCTTCATCTGGATCATGGAGGATGGATTCGTACGAAAGATCAGCGTCGAGCGGGGCGGAATCTTGGGAGTCGTCTTCATCATCAATCTCCATCGACACGTCTTGAAGGGAATCTCGGGATGCCGCGAAACGAACGTGCGGCTCGGGCAGTTCAGTGGAGTCATGCTCGTCCTCCAACTCCTGTTCCTGTTCCCGTTCGTGCACGATGGGAAGAGGCGATGGAGATTTCTCGTGAGATTGTTCCTGAAAACCGTAAGATCGCTCCTGGGATAGATCCTGTTCTCGAGGGGTATCGAAGTCTGCCTGAGGGATGTCATGCATAGACAAGTCCGCGTCCAACCCAGCCAGGCCGTCGATCGTATCCCGCGAACTGCCTTCTTGGAACTCCTCCCGCACCGTCACTTCAACATCGCCATCCACCGGCGTATCCAAGAAGAACACGTCGTCCTCATCGAGACTTTCGCTCTGAGTCCCTTCCTCCCCATCAGACACCGCTTTTAGAGGAGGCGAGCTCGAGCTTGGCAGACTTCTCCGTCGGCCCGTGGAACCAGGGAACGGGCTGCTCGGGTTGCCCCATGCGTCCTGTCGCGAGCGCGTGCAGCTGCTGGGCGGGTCGACCTTGGTAGGCACGGTCAGCACCTTGAACCGGCCCGTGTACTCGCCCGTCTGGTCGAAGTCCTCCGAGTCAGTGCCCGAATCCACGTCGTCCCACACGCCCGGATCCTCCTGAGCATTTGTCAAGTCGAATAGTGGGGGCGCGTTGGCAAACGAGTCGTCCAGGTCATCGTCATCATTCTCCATGGTCAGGTCCATGGCGGAGCCGAGATCAGGAAGGCGCGAGACCCGCACCTCTCCAGGCGGGCTTACTGAGGATGATGCGATAGAGGGTGTTCGGCGTGCATGTGTCGAAGATGGGGTATCGAGTGCTTCGGCACTGGTGCCTGTGCTGAGCCTCGAAGGGCGCGGGGGTCGTGGAAGCCCCTTGAGTAGCAGTGGGTCGTCGCTTGGTGAAGGAGGCGGGGGCGGCGCGCTTAAGTCGATCTCAGGAGGCTCCTTCTTGATCGTCAGCACGAGCTTCTTTTGTTTTTTAGTAGACTTGCGTTTGCTCGACTTCGACATCCTCTCTGGAGACACGGTAGCGCGAGGAGGTGTGTGGATGATCTCCCGTGGAGGCGTGAACTGGTCACGGGGTGGCTCATAAGGAGGTTTGGGAGTAGCAGAACGTCGCCGGGAGGAGATTGTCTGGCGCGATATGGTAGGGAGAGGTGGTATATAATCGGCATTGGGGTTAGAATGATGAGGTGAGAGAAGCAGCGTGCGCTTTGACGGGGATTCGCTTCGTAGGGAGGTGGCACGGGTCGGTGTGGCCGGCTCGTCGAGCTCGGTGGAGCGACGAGATGGGGACCCGCGCTTGGTCTGCTTGCGAGGTTTGGGGTTCGGGGTGGCCTCAGTGACAACAAAGCTGCTTGAGGAAGGATCCTTCGCGATGGAATCGAGAGCGGTGTGGGAAGAAGAGCGATTGTGTGCGTTGCGTTTACGCTTGGACAGGGCTGTACTGTGTGCCGGGGGGTCCGCAAGTAGCGATGGTGTGAAAGGATGCTGAATGGGTGCTGATCGTGCGCGAGTAGCCTGCCACAAGAGTATCGGATTAGCCTCCATCTCACATGCGTGGTGGTGTACAATAGGTTGATAGAATCATCAGAAGTTTCCCTCCATTGAAGAGTAGACTCAACTATCTTCCCCCTGAACATGCGACCTCATAAGCGGATGATATGGAACCCTATCCTGCGAATACGATATTGGGGAGCCGGAAGATGTCGGCATGAGATATATAGAAAGGAGGTGGAACCCGCCGGAATTGCAAGAACATCAGCTCTGCCCTCACTATACAACTCAACTCTGTCCGCGGTGCCACACTGGCCACTGCACATGTTTCTCGCTAAACAATACCCCAAAGGCGCGAGCAGAATGCATACACACCGCCCAAATCGTGCTACGCTCGTAGGCGATGACTATGTGGAATACTCACTGAGGTTCTAGTCTGCCTCAGCACCTCCTCCGGGGGTGGGCTGAAGAGCATCCTGGAAGGATCCATATCGTCTTCCTGAGTTTGGGACGATGGAGGAGTCAAGAGACCAGATTCCGGTTCGGAATGTTCATCTTCAAGATCTGCATTCGCCCTGGTGTTCAATTTCGCAGGTGATCGCCTCTGCCTCGCGGCCTTCACGTTGTGCCTAGGGTGCAATAGATTATCGAGGGTCGGAAGCTCGTCGTCGCTATTCATCGACTTCGGCGGGACATTCTCCATAGAATCGAGCAAAGCCAGTCACAACCCAAAGCTGCAGCCAAAGGACAAGCGCAAGACGAGCGTCGGGAGCAGAGCGTTCAAGCCACTCCCAAACACGGACCTCCACCGAACCGAACCTCCGCAACACGGTTCGATTTCCCTCCTCCAGTCACGAGACCGCGCGTCCGCCTCCCGTGACTTTCACACGCGTTCGCGTCTCTGCTTTGCCCTGCCTTGAAGTTGCTGCGCCCCCCCATTTGACCGCCGACGCCCATCTCTGCTCGTTTGCATCCCACTCGCCCCAGCCTGACATCCATGGCCGACAACGGAAACGATGGCTGGTCCTTATCCCTACGTTCGAACAACTATCATTATGATAACTCTAGCTCTGACGACGACTCTGATGACGACCTACGCGGACCACCCCCGAGTGATACTATCGGAGGCAAGAAGGCACACCCATCGGAGGAAGCTCGTCTAATGGGAGAACTGGACCTGGCTTCTCGTACTGATGCTGCAAGTTACAAGCCGAATCCATGGACGATCGCCAAAGCCAACGCCGCTGTTCGAGCGCCCCAACTTCCTGCAGTCACAAAGGACGCTCGTCGGAGGACCTCCAAGAAGCGCAGCAACACGCAGACGACAGTACTGGACCTGCTTCGCATGCAACCCAAGGTGAACACCATTGTGAATGCGCATCAAGTACAATCTTCTGTCAAGGATTCTGCAGGTCCAGTCCAAGAGGCTACGTCGCGTACAAGTTTGAGTCCTGACCACCTGCTCCAAGACGACGCGCATATATCCTCAGACGACACCTTGGTCGATAGTGTTTCAGACCTTGGAGTATCTACCAAGCTCAGCGGCCATAGCTCAACCCTTGCGTCTTCTTTGTCTGGGCTCTCTCCTGGTCGCACGACTCCCCGTCAAGCAGCAATTCTAGTCCCCCAAGTCCCGCGAAGTCATCCGACACCTTCTCCCCGATCTTACAGTCCTATTAATCTATCTGCGGGAGCTCCTCCACCTTCATTCAACACATTCTCGGCAGGGCAGGAGCTTCGTGCGTTCCTCTTCCACTCAGCACTCTCTTCCGGTCCTCCTTCGAAAGGACCATCTATATCGCAGCCAGCCCCTGCATTTGCTCCCTTCTCCAAAGCGGCGCTCAAGTCCTCTTTTCCAGGCAAGTGGCATCTACTGCCTCAGCTGCTTCAGCTCGTGTCACTGTTGCTATCCCCAGAGTTTGTCGTCGCACCCTCTGTCGGACAGCGGTCTTCCAGCACCATGCGATCACGATCTCCGCCCCCCGTATTTTCAGGCGAACTTGGCGATTTTCCCCGTCAACCTTCCTATCATCCAACTTCAGGGTCTCCGCCCATCTCAGCTCGCGCATATAGTCCTCCAACTTGGGACCTGGCCCCACACCCTGCTTCTAGTCCGCTTCGCAATAACGGGGAGCCGCAACAGCTTGAAGGGCAGAGGGCGATGCTCAATCGATTCGCCTTCCAATCAAATTCTCCGCTTCCTCCTGCTCTCGTAGAGCCCCTTACTACCATACAGCCCTCTTCCAGTCCGTCTCTACACCATTCCAAGGTACCATCCCGGTTGAGCAGTAACACTGGGCTGCAAGCGTCGCGTCTTTCCACCGTTGGTATCGCGCAGGGTGCTCCGCCTAGGAAGGTGCCTAGACACGACGCATATAAGGCCTTCAGTTCCCCGGACTCGTCTTGGTCCACCATTGCACTCGAGAAAAATCGCAAGCAGCAAGGGAGCTACCGGACCAAGCCCGTCACGACGACCAACTTCAAACTTCGTTTACAGCCCGCACGTCCCACAAGCGAATCAAGGAAGGGACGGGGGGATGCCGCATCGGAAACGGCAGACACAAAGCCAAGAATCGTTACGTATCTCCCTCCTCCACCCAGACGTTTGGCTAGAGAACCAGAAATCGATATCGGTCGCGAACCCCGCCTTTGTCTCGACAATTACTCCGGATCGACGACGTCTCCGCACAACCAGGATCCTCAGTCTCCCACAGTCTTTCATCCCATGTCGATCCATCGTGCAGTCGCACCACACATGTCTCTGTCTGCCTATCGCGCACCCACTCCAGCCCCATCGTCAGGACGTCGTGTGTCTGAGTGTCCATCCCCGCACCGCGAACCGGCACACGACGTGACTGGCGACGCCACGCTCACCTTCGACCAGTCCGGTCTCCCTCAGCGTTATGCTGCCGTCCGGCGTGGCATCGCCAAGGTGGGCGGCTTCGTAGACCGGACTGTGTTCTATTCTCATGTTGCTCCCTGGTACGTGCTACCACATCAAGGACATCACTGACGAGTCTTCCCGCAGTAGCGCAAATGCCTGTCGGCTGGAGTCTGGGACCTCCTCAGACTCCCAAGCTGCGGTGTTGTCTTCCATGACAAGTGGAGGGGGCAGCGGTGCCGAACGGAGGGCGAGGGCGAGGCTGCTAGCGACCCGGATTCTGTCGAAGACGAGATGCGGATCGTTTGCTGGACCGCACCACAGTCCGTGGTTCAAGGATAGCGCGAGCCAGGTGGTTCACCTAACCTCCAATTCTCTTGCTCGGGGCCGTGTGGTTCACGCCTGCGGTCCGTCGTTCTTGTCGTATCCTCCTCATGTCGATGATTCTGTTTCAATAGAAAGCGTCTGTGCTGGTTTTTTGCTTGGTCACACGCCTTTCCCCAGGAGAAAGCCTGAGAAAGCCTACGTGGAAGACAGCAACTTTGATGCGGTCCGCCAGGGCCGGGCCGATGCCGTCCGTCCATCGCTGCCTTCATTCGCGAGGTGGTTTGCCAGCGGTTTCTCTGATGATGAACAGGATGTAGGCGTATCACCTAAACCAGCTTTGTAATGCAGGTGCTCAATGGTTCATGTCATATCTTGGCTCTAGTCGCCGAAGTTCATAACAATATTACGCAGAAGGTGCGTCACGGTCCTCCCTTTAAAAGCTAATTATAGCTGATTTTTTTCCTGCTGGGAGTACCGAGCTACCGCGGATGTACCGGGAGCTTGATTTCCGTGCACATCTTGAAGCGTAAGTAGTCGGGAAAGCATACGGCAGATCATCCCCGGCCCATGTCGCGGTCGCAGTCATAGACGAGAACAGTTAAGCCAACGTTAGATGCGCCGGATCACACCGCTACACCGGAGAAGAGCCATTGCCGCGAGTTCTCCGCCGTCCCAACCCAGTTCCTTGGTTACAGATCATCGACTGCTGCATGCTTTGTGCCTAGACGGCAAGCACTCCACGGTCACAAATCCGGATGCCGTCTCTCGCATGCCCTGTTCTCGACGCTTCCTCCAGCATCCAAGTTCTTGCCATGTGGAGTCCTCTCGGAGTTTGAACCTGGACTCAATGGCAAGTAAGTATAGTGAGTGCTCATCCATGTTTCAGAAGAGCCCTGCGGCGGCGAGGCTAAGCTATCCACTCATTATATATTATATTCTATTTTGTCCCAGACAAAACCGGGAACGACCTGGTGTGCACGGGACGGGCCGGTACCTCGGGATAGGAATCGCCTACCAGCCTGCTCACATACAGTTTCGCGCTCCGTGACAATACACTCAGATTTATCCGGCGGTGGTATGTGCACCCTCTCAGAAGTATATATAAGGCCCATTCTCAAGTGCCTGTGAAGCCAACCTCCTCGGTCGCCATTCTGCCTCACGTCCTAGTGGAAATCCTGCTGCTGCGACAATGTCCGCTTTCCTCCGCCTTGCTGCCCTCCTTGCATTCGTCCCATTCATCGTGGCAGCGCCCGCTGCGACCGACTGCACGGGCACTATCTCGTCGCTCGACGACGTCGACGATGCGGTCAAATGCACAACCGTGAATATCAACTCATTCACCGTGCCCGCCGGAGAGACGTTCGAGCTCGACCTTGCGACTGGCACCACTGTCAATCTCCGTACGGTTTCCTATCCTCTACCCCCAACCAAGCTCTGTTCTCGATGAGCGTTGAACTGACCGTCGAACACACCACAGTTGGCAATATAACGTTCGCGGTGAAGAACTGGGGCGGCCCCCTCTTCCAAGTTAGGTAAGTGTTGTGTGCGCTCTCTGTTGTTTGTGTACACAACTGACAAGGATTTTCAGTGGGGAGAGCATCGCATGTAAGTCCGGGGAGTTCGAGTAGATTTCTTCTGCCCTGCACTGAACCGAAATCGCCCAGTCAATGGCAATGGATATACCTTCGACGGAAACGGCCCATCGTACTGGGTAATTAGCTCCAATCTCCAGTTGCGGCATGGAATCACCTTTGATGATGGCATTACTTTTGACATCCACAGGATGGCCAGGGAACAAGCGGCGACGGTGTCACAAAGCCCCACCCCATGATGAAGTACGCAACGTCGCTTTCGCTTTTCCTTGTGATCAGAGGCTTATGACACCCCTAGGATCAAGATTTCTGGTACCTACTCGGTAAGGGCACTGCTCCGAGTCTTCCTGAAAAGCTGTTCGTTCTAACTCGGCTTCTCCAGGATGTGAAGGTGCTGAACTCCCCAGCGCATGTCTATAGCGTGTCCAACCCCGCAGCATTGGTCATGTCTCATCTGATCATTGACAATTGTGTGCCGATACTTGCGTTGCTCTGCTCTATTTTGCTTCGCTGATGTACTTGCATCTCTTCGTTAGCGGCTGGAGACGCGGCGAACTCGAAGAGCGGTAGCAAGGCGGCTGGACACAACACGGATGGCTTCGACTGCAGCACAACCGACCTCACTATCGAAGACAGGTATGTCCTGGTGAAGCATCAGTCTCTGTTCATTACACAAGCGATCCTTCTGCACAGCACTATACACAACCAAGACGACTGTATTGCCATCAACAAGGGTAGTAACATCGTGTTCCAACGGAACAGCTGCACTGGTGGCCACGGCATCTCCATCGTACATCTGCCCTTCCACTTCTCCTTTCAGTTTGAATGTGCTGACTTGGAATGAGCAGGGTTCTGTCAGCTCCGGCGTGACCGTCTCCGGTATCATTATCAAGGACAACATCATTACGGACAAGTACGTTCGGACATGCCCCTTGCGTCCGGAGAGCTTGGCAGAACCTTATCCCTTTTTCCTCTTTGCAGCGACCAGGCGCTCCGTATCAAGACCAAGAAGTCTGCGACAGGTGCTACGGTCTCAAATATCACCTACTCTGGCAACACCGGCACGGGCATGCGCAAGTTCGGTGTCATCATCGACCAGGTCTGCTCATCCACTCCTCCTCATCATTCATTTCTGAATTTCGATACGTGATCAGAGCTATCCATCTACGTTGGGCACTGCGGGCACCGGTGTCTCGCTGTCGGTCGGTCACCGTTGCGTCTATTTACGGGGTTGGTGCCACTGCTAACATTCAACCCTTGTCAGGATGTGAACTTCGTTGGAAGCATGAACAACATAAGCGTCGCCAGCGGTGCCAAGCGTGTCGCCATCAACTGTGGAGATTGCAGTGGTAAGCAGCTGGATGGTCGACTAGTCACTACAACGACTGATTTCGGTTTCCATATCAGGAACTTGGGATTGGTCCGCTCTGGAAGTCTCGGGTGGGTCGGCAGGAACCATCAACTACTCTGGGATCGAGGACTTCACCCAGTGAGCTCCTCGGACCCCTCCGAGCTCTGTACATGCATTTTTTTCAACTGGTAGTAGTACTAGTGTGAGCGCCCAATTCTACTTATTTGCACACCGACGGAAGCCAAACCAAGGCTTCACGTCAATTGCTCGCCCGAGCGACCTTGTCAATGTAGACAGCGTCTCGTTTATCGTTCTCTTGGGACAAATATACACAAGTCTTGTTTATGCTGAATGCTGAATTCTTATTCTTTTCATCGCATCCCGTAGTACGCCGCCGTTGGTCACCTCATGCCTTCAAGCCTCCGGTCGCTGCTTCCAGACTCGGAAGAGGTGCACGACCCAGTATTTCGGGTTCCGCGGTGACGGACACGAGCGATGTACCATAAAATAAAGCGCGACTGACATACCGCTGCCACTACAGGTTGGGTTGTAAATCTACAGTCTCCCCAGCTCGCGCTCAGAAGCGAGGGTGTAGATGCATGCAAGGACCTTCCTCCCATCGTAACAGTAAGCCGGCGCCGACCTCTCGCGAACCCCAGGCCTGGGGCACCACAGCGTATACTCCGTGCTTTCCAATGCAGGGAACAGCTCGAGCACGTATCTCGCGAACGCCTCCACGTGCTCGGGCATGATGCGCCCTGGCATGTACTCAGGCCTGTAGACATAAAGTTCACTGCCGCCCCACAGCCGCTGAAGGGCATGAGGCGGAGAGCCCGAGCGGTCGAGCGGCGCAGGGATCGCGTGCACGCCGAGCACGGGGAGGCGAATGCTGTGTGTCTGTAGCTCCCGGAGGTGCGGGCAGTGCGCGTGGATGTAGTGGAGGGCGTCGAGCGAGAACGCCTCGGAACTGGAGGGTGGGGCAGCGTCGAGCACGAGGCGCTCCAGGCTCGGCCACGCGCCTGCGAGCACCGCGATGTCGGCGACCTTGATTTGTGGGTGGAGGTCAAGGCTGTTGAATGTGAAGGAACGGATTTCCCGCAGCGGTAGTACGGGCCGAAGGAGGTCGCGGAGGCTGATTGCAGCGCCCTCCGTTGCCGACTCCACGTTGTCGGTGATGTCAAGGGTAAAGGCCTGGAGGGTGCTGGGATTTTCAAGAGCATTGTAGAACACCTTCAAAGCACCTTCTGTCTCCTCCCCGACATCGGTGGTGTTCTCGATGCAGATGGTTGCAGACTTGAGGGCATCGAAGCGAACGAGCTTGAGGAGGCCAATAACAGCCGGGCCTGTCCCCCCGATAGAGAGCTCGAGAAGATCGCGGACGAGAATTGGTGGGGACGGTGCACCCAATGGTACGTCTTGGACAGTGAGGGAAGTGAGGCCTGGTTTCGATACGAGAGCCAAGAAGGTTGCTGGTTCTGAAAGTCGACAGTTTATTGTGAGCTGACGTAACCGGTCAAACAAAAGAAGCTCCTGGACGAGCCGGGGTCCCACTGCGAGGTCTTCGTCGTGGTATCTGGAAAAGATTTCGAGCTTCTCTAGACAGGGGCTGGATTCGTGCAGTCTGCGAAACAGCAGCGCGCGTGTTTCTTCATAGGGAGATGCCGATCTAAGAGAGAATGTCGCAGAGCGGAGTGTTGAGGTGAAGAACGAGACGAGGGGAGTGTCGGTGGGTGTATTTGCGTCCCAGTGTATCGACTGCAATAGAGGGAGAACAGTTTTCCCGACATTTTTTAAGAGGACGGCCTGTATAAGGAGGAGATGAGGCACAGTTTTCTCTGGGGAGTCGCCCAAGTAAGTGTCGTGTGTGATGTGGCGGACGCGAGTGGCATGCCATAGAAAGCGCTCCCATACTACTGGGTCATCGTACAGTCTGGCAGAGATAACCTGCAGCAGCGTTCGTCAGTGAGACGAAGTTTTTGAAGGCCCATATACATACTTTGCGAAGGTAGTCCGGCCGTTCCTCCCCAAGGTAAGTGTAGTGACTAGTGTTTCGTGGAGCGAGCAGGTGCCACAAAGGAAACAAGCTAGGCAACGTCCTCCACAGGAGTTGAATCGCCAGCTCGTTGAAAGTGCGACAGACGGTCACGCATTGGACCAAAGGACTGGACTCAAGCCAAATTGACCGCCTCTCCCATATGCGTAGCGCGGCCACAAATGTGAGTATCTGGTAGAGTAGATCGGAGTTCGTGAGGACTGAGGTGCGTGCTGAGGTTTGGTACCCTGTCATTGTTCCCTCCATGCTGAGGGGAACTCGGGCGTGGGAGGCAAGAAAGGACAGCGAAGGAGGGGAACGAGTGTATTCTCGTTTGGCAAGTGCAAATGAGTGCCAAAGTCCAAAATCGTGACAGACGAAAGGGAAGCGTGTGTATCCGCCGAGGATGACTGATAGTGACTGGTGCAGAGGTCGAGAAGACGACTGAGAGTTCAGGCGAGGGATTCAAAGGGGTCCAATGTTAATCCCCTCGACTCGGAGTCGTCGGTGGTGCTGGCAGGAGGCGCCTTCGAAGCGATGATGCACAAATATAGTAAGCTAGACGCGCATTTGGCTGGCAGTGGCGCGGTCTCAACGCGGTCTCGGCCCGCCGCCCAGTCAACTTCCCAACTTCCTTTCGACCAACAGTCTCAGAGTTCCCGACTCTGGCAACTGCATTGCGTCCTGAACCTACTCCGCGCTTTAAAATACTTCGACATTTGAGCTATGTCCTTCGCCTCCCTCCCGGAAGAGTTACAGCAGTATATCGTGCTCAAACTCGACGCAGCTGACATCCTGCAATTTCGGATGGTAGGACTAACGCATTGATCTGTTGATTTACCTCATGAAGCGACCTGACTTTATACTGCATAGGTCTCCAAATACATGTCTAGGTTGGTTGAAACCACATCTGTTCAATACAGATTGGCCCTGTCCATGACTGCGATGATCGATGGTTCTCCGACTGGGCCATCGCTCACAGAACGTCTAGAGAAGATCAGAGCGTACACCGATCAGTGGTCTCATGCTGCCCTCTCATTACTGCAGACTGTTTCTTCTTTCGCCCTCCATCCACGTGAGGTTCGGAACTGGCCCGCAAAGAGTGGCATCCTTCCCTATGTCATTGGCGACGAACTCCGTTTATTGCGACCATCGTCCTCTGCACGAGGCATTGAAGAAACGATGTGGACCGTCAAACTGGGACAAATAGACTACCATTTTGACATGTGCGCCGTAGACGTTGCACAAGATCTGTTGGTCCTCTCCGAACGACCCTTCATGAACAAGTAAGCCTTTCCGTGCTACTCAAACCTACTATATGCGCTCTGACTTGTCTCTTTCAAGTATGTTCAAGCTTCATCTACTTCATCTCTCTGGAGGCGGTACGCCACACCGGTGCGCCAAACAACAAGTCCTCCATGGTCCAATTGCTCAAGCTCTCTCTCCATCTTGCCGTTATATCGCCATCGCGGGCAATGTTCTCGCATGGAAGGTGTGCTACCCCGAGTTTGAGCTCCAAGTATGGGACTGGAAGGAGGGCATTATGATTTGGGTACGGACATTATATCTGCTTGCGGAACGGTATGCGGTTCTTACGGCTGGATCGCAGAAACATCGGGATCAATTCATCGAGTTTGCACTACTGAACTCGTCCCACCTCCTGCTACTCTTCCCAACCGAACGAGAGTTCCGTATCTTCTCCGTCGACCAATGGAGGCAGGATGCTTGCGACGGCGTCCAACTCGCAGGCCATCGCCCCATCTGCACCCTAGAACTGCCGCCGCTGGCCCGTGGAATGCATCTAACACCAACCAAGTGTTTCATCGCGTTCAACATTCCCGCAGCGTCCCCGGACGCGCGTGCGCCATTTGCTCCGGACCCCTCGGCCTCCGTGATCATTTTCCAGTTCGAGGTCGAAGTGAGAACACGATCGTTCTTCGAAACCTTCCTCATGGCCATCCCGCTCTCCACCGTTCTGTCCCACTGCCGCCCATCCACGCTTTGTCATGTCGTTCCCTGGGCGGACTGGGGACCACACGGAACTCGAATTCTGCTCCTCGATCCCAACGGGCGGGGGCGACCAACTTGGACCTCTGCCCTGGGCTCGAAGTGCGCGCTCGTCTTTCTCACTGAGCCACCAGAGGGCGCCTTGGACAGCCGCAACATCCACACCGACATCGTCCTGCTCGAATTTCACCCCGCCGCTGCGCTGTGGGACCCCCGGTACGAGGAGCAGCGAAGTACTCGCTTTTTGGGTGCGCGCAACATTGGCGTGGAGGCCGGGCTGCTGCGTCGGGATGTGTTCACGACCCTCCCCTTCCGCGCAATCTACCGTAGCGAGGTGATTGACGACCCGTACTGGTCAATCAATTTCTCCCTCACAGAAGATGGGTTCTTCTTTGCCGTCGAGCCGGAGACGGAATTGGTTATGAACGGAGGCTTTCTGGGGTTCTCGATATGAACCCTGCTAGAAGCACAGGTGAGTTTTCGCGTCCCCGATCCCTCCGACACACCATCTGATCGCTATGTTAGCTATAATACACACCAGAGTAACAAGGGGCTCTTTTTGTTGAACACGACGATAGCGTTACACCGCTGCCCGATGCACACATTCCCCGAAGAACCTCACGCCCATCCATCCACCCCTTCCGCAAACTGCTTGAAAATCTCTACCGGGAACGCCTCCGCGATCGCGGTATACCCCGCAACGTTCGGGTGCAAGAAGTCGCCCGAGTTAAACTGCGCGCTGAGCTGGCTTGGGACATCGGGGTCCCGCACGACCGCGTCGAAGTCTGCAAACGCGTCGAACCACCCGCCCTCGCGGATGAACGCGTTCACGCGCTGGCGCGTCGCCTCGCGTATCAAGCTCGAGTACGGTTGGATTGTCGCGTTGAACCCGGGCGCGCTGAACGGCGTGATCGTCGCGGCGAAGATCGGCAGCCCCGCCGCGTGCGCGCGCAGCACGAACTGCTTGTACGCGCCGATGACCGCGTCCCCGATCGCCGCCTGCGCCGCGTCCGTCGCGTCTGCGACCCCAATGTCGTTCACGCCCTCGAAGACGAACGCGAACTTCACGCCGGGCTGCGCGAGGACGTCACGGTCGAAGCGGCCGATCGCGTTCGGACCCAGCCCGTCGGCGAGGATGCGGTTCCCGCCCGCGGCTTGGTTGGCGAACGCGAGCGAGGTGAGGGCGGGGTCGCGGGACGTTTGGAGGCGCGCGAGGAGGAGGTCTGGCCAGCGGTTGTTCATGTTGTCGTCGCTGCCGCGGCCGTCTGTGATGCTGTCGCCGACGAAGGCGACCGTGCTGCTCGACTTGGGGACCCATGCGTCGAGCGTGCTGATGAAGTACCTGGAGGACATTTCTCGGCGCTCGGCGCTTGTTTGTGGTGATCAGCCCTGGAGATACTCACCAGTGAGCGACGCTCTGCACTGACGGTCCGGTGATGTTGGCCGCAGAGACCTGGTTCCCAAACGTCATCCAACTCGTCGTCCGGCTCCCAGGATGGCTCGTGATGGAGTTGCCGACCTGGCCTGACTCTAGGAAGACGCTGACAGTCAGCTCCGTCTGCGCCTTAACCTCGAAGTCGATAGGATCGGAGACGACCAGCGCGCCGTTCGGAATCGTGAACGACGGGGACCCGCTGAACGTTAGCGTCTGGAGGGTGCTTGTGTCGATGGCGGAGCTCCCGGCCGTACCGTCGAGCGGCCGCGCGATTGTCACGTTCGTGATCGGCAAGTCAGTGGCCCCGAATGCGTTCGAGATGCGGAGACGGATACGCGAGGATGGTGTGGTGACATGAATGGTCGAGCGGATGGTCGAGTTGGCGAATACGAGCCCGGTCGTGTTGAAGGGAGGATTGGGGAGGTTCGCGGGCTCAGTCAGCTGCGGCATCGATGTCCATGCCGCGACCCAGTGTCCGGCGGGGTGCGAGCTTGCGGACTCCTGGCTCCTGGGTCGGGGCGCATCGGCTGCTATATGAGTCGCGAACAGCGATGCAATGCTCAAGGCTAGGAACGAGAGCTTCATCGCGAACGACCCCAGTGACAGTCCGAGTCAGAAAGGGGATGAGTCGGTCGCTGTAGTTCGCTCTACGCCCACCAAGTTATATACGCGAGCTGAGCCATGAATAGGGCGCACGGCCCGCGAGGTCTGATGGCGACGAGCTCACCGGGCACTCCTCGTACGTACACCGTCGTTTCTCCGAATCACGCCCGCTGACCACCTGACCGCGTCCGCTTCATCCGCGAGCGAAAGGGGGCCCCGATGCGTGTAAGAGAAGCACTTGAGTGGCACTCCAATGCAACTCCGGTGCCTTCGAAGCATGAATTGGTGCAGCGTGTGCTGGAGAGCCAGAAAAACAACGGTCATGGTTCCGGTCCGTTTCCCACCAAGTATTACCCAAGTTATTCTTGTCATGAACACACCTGAATCTCTAGATTGTGAATCATCAGGCGATCATGCTGAGCACAATCGTAAACTGACAAAACACAGTGACGAACCATTGGACGGAAGTGAAGAGCCTGCGGCCCCCCTCGACCGTTCGAACGCTACACCGACCCCAGACCTTCCTCGAGCACCATCCCAGTTGCTTTACTTGCACTCGCACTGCAAGCCGGCTGCAATGTTACGCACATGGTGAGGCAACGGTCTCGCATATACACCGTCATGCTTCAGCTAATCCAACCTCTACATTTGAATTCATGCAGCATATGTCTTGTCGTCTCTTCGAGGCTGTGGTACGTCAGACCAAGCATTTGCCTCCCCTTGTCTGCAACCACGTGTATGTGCTTCGCCTTGGAGGGATCATAGGATGTATTTCCTGCAGGAATCTTATCCCCCTCAATCTTCCGGGCCATTAAAACTGTCTTCCGGTCAGTGCGTGTCTCCGTTATTAATAACACATCAAACCGCTTACTCAAATCTTGCCATTTGAAAGCATGTGCGCTCACGATGATACGCTCGCCGCCGACCGCTGGCTCGATGAAAGCGAGGGCATGGGCCTCTGCAACGTCTCGGACATCTACCCAGGATGTCCTTAGTCGAACCATCAGCAAAAGCAACTCCGCGAGACGATAAATCCAGCGTACCCCATGTTCGCGAGCATGTCGTTACTCATCTGCCCTTTCAGAATCATCGAATGGTAGAACCGGAGCGACTGGCTCAAGTCTGTCAGATTTTCCGTCTTGTGCAGCCACGGGCCCATCACAAACGACGGGTTCAGGACGACCATGTCCCATCCGAGCCCCTCCTTGTTCTCTTCGTACCAATGCCATGCCGCGCGCTCAGACAGCGCCTTGCTCGCCCTGTACTTATCCAGCCCGTGCGCCTCTCGGCCCTTCGTGCGGACCTCGTTGATCGACCACTCGTTCCAGTCCCGCTCGTCGACGGTCGCGCCCTCCGTCCAGGGGGTCGCGATCGCGGTGCACGAGGAGGTGAAGACGACGCGCTTGACCTCGGTGCCGTGCTTCTTGGCCGACGCAAGGAGGTTCACGGCGCCCCGTACGGCGGGGACGATGATCTCGTCCGGGTCGTCCGCTGTGAAGTGGAAGGGCGATGCGGTGTGCGCCATAGCGTCGACGCCGACCACGGCATCGTCGAATGCGCCTTCCTAAAAAACGATAAACAATGTCATATCAATCTCGTTTTATCGATAGGAACCTTGGCGGAAAGGAGGTCGGAGGGGGCCCACCTTGGCTATGTCCTCGACGATCACGCACTCGAGCCTCGCGCCGTACGTCCTGAAGACCTCCTCCAGCACCGCGCGCTTGCTCTCCGAGCGGACCGTCCCGCGCACTGCAAACCCTCGGTCGAGAAGCGCCTTGAGCACCCAGACGGCAATGTACCCGCTCGCCCCGGTCACGAGGACCTTCCCAGCATGGATGGCAGGCATGGCGCGTCACGAGTGCGGACGGGAAGTACAGGCAAGTAGGTGTGTCGGGTGAAAGCAAACGGGTGAGGTGTGGGCTCTTTCGCCCATTGCGCGTCCGGGGGGGGGGCTGTTATATACCTCCACCCCCGCGCGACGCGAAGGGATCGGAAAGAATTTCGGCTAGCGCCGCCATACCCCCCTCGACGCCTGCAGGGTTCAGTCTTCGGGTGCCTCCCTAGAAGAGCACCCCACCGTGGTATACAAGGAAGCCAGAACGCGACATCCTGTGGCGGAGGGAGCAGCCCATCGACGGCCACCATGGACTTGGCAAATCCCCCGCCTCTGAAACGCTGCGCTTTTGGCGACCCACGCGAGCGACGCACGGTCCGCTATGGGGAATCGTGCAATAGTTGTCCGTCGAGGGTGGTCTCGGCACCCACGCAGGGGCGGCGTGTCATAGCTGTTTACGAGCGATACGTCAGATCGGCCGTGGTGCGCGGACACAGCAGAACTGCACCGACACGCGATTTCGACTTCGACGCTCTTCGACATCATTCCGTAGGGCGTATGGGCGCCCCGGCCAGTTCGTAAGGGGGTTTCGGCCTTGATTGACGACGAATTTCTCCCTCGATTTGTCACGAGATGCATTTGACAGACTACAGCTACAAAATTTGTTGAGCGACTTTACTGACACTTCTTCGCTCGCCTTTCTACAGCCAACCTCGTGCCTTGAAGTCGTCCAGAGTATCCTTCGTCGTCTCTTCGAGGGTCCTGAACTTGATACCAAGCAACTTGCGCTCCTTGTCGGGGGAGTACCTGATGAAATGAACGGCCGCCGCAGGGTCGTATGAAGGGTTTCCAGCAGGTAAGCTTGGGTATAAACGGTGTGCGACGCTAACTAAGTATGATCTAAATTAGTACATCGGATTTGTTGTACGAACGGAGATGAAATCACTGACCGAAGTCCTGCCACTTCCATGGTCCCGCACTGATGATGACGCGTTCGCCACCTGCTTCTTGCTTCGTCACCGCGAGTGCGTGTCCGAGCGCAAGGTCTCGTACGTCGACATACGACGAGCTGACGAACGAATTCGAAATCCACGTCGGCCTTAGCACACACCGACCGCATCCAAACCAAGAGCAAACGAAACCGTACCCAATGTTCACCAACGCCTCGTTATCCTTGGTGCTCTTGACGATGGTGTCGTACCAGTCCCGTGCCGACTCGTTCAAGTTCTCCGGCTTGTCCACTTCGTGCAAGAATGGGCCGAACACGAACGGCGGGTTCACCACCGCCAGGTCCCACTTGACCTCGCCCTTGCGCTTCTCGAAGAACTCCCACGCGGCGCGCTCCGCGAGGGTCTTGCTCGCGCGGTACTTGGCGAAGCTCGTCGCCTCGCGTCCCTTCTCCTTGACCTCGATGATGCTCGCTTCATTCCAATCCGCTTCGGAGAAGACGCGGGGCTCGGGCGATGGCGTGAGCACGGACGCGCACGAGGACGTGACGACGATACGCTGGACGGCGGGGCCGTGCTTGAGCGCGGAGGCGAGGATGCCGGTCGTGCCGTGCACGGCGGGGCCGATGAGTTCCTCGGGGTCGTCAGCTTTGAAGTGGAAGGGCGATGCAGTGTGCGCGATCGCATCCACGCCTTTGACGGCTTCATCGAATGCGCCTTCCTAGATGACAGGAAGCGCAAGTCAAAATCAGCTTTCGGCTTCTCAGGTACGGTGGAATTCAATTCACTATCACAACGGCAGATAGTGAGGCGTGCGAGAAAAATGCTCGTTACACGGAACAGGGGGTGCTCTTTGTTTCCGTGTTACACATGTCGGTTCACGAGACCATATTTCACTATCTGAGGGTCACAGAAAACCCGGAGATAGCAGAGTTCGCAGAGTCCCCCCTTCACCAAAATCCATCCTCCTCCAACTCTACCCCGCCTTGTTCCGCAGAGGAGTGTGTACGCACCTTCGTAATATCTTCAACAATCACTACTTCGAACTTGTCTCCAAACGGCTTGAAGAGCGAGCGGAGATGAGTGGCCTTGCTCTCAGAGCGGACTGTACCCCGGACCGAAAAGCCTTGGTCGAGGAATGACTTGACAACCCAGACAGCGATGTAGCCGTTGGCGCCGGTGACAAGGACCTTTCCAGAGGTAATGGCGGGCATCGTTATATGCGCTATATGCGGTGAACTGTAGGTAGCTTGAAGCGGGGGGAAGGGTGTGTGTACTCACGGAAGGTCGCCCGAACATATTTATACGCGCACTGGAAACTCCTTCACCAAACATTGGCCGATCGCGATAAGAGGACTTTGGCTGACAAAGCGAGGTCTATGGCTCCGGTGAACGTCATCGTCTACCTTCCCTCACTCTGCTCAGCCTCACGTGTGCTTGGTCCTTGCAACATGTTGCCAGAACGAGAAGGAGCAGACGGTGCAGGTAAACAGTTCGTACCGGACCATTATGCTGAGGAAATACAGACTTCCTAGAGTTGTTCTAGAGTGCGGTATTCATGTGCAGGTGCACAGCGGTGAAAGATCCCAGTAGAGAGTTACATAGTCCGGGCGGAGCGTTGCACTGGCAGGCGGGAACAACGTTGCCAGCAATGGCGCTCAGCCAGACAGTCGCACGGACCGACGGTCCGACGTGCCCCTTGAGCCTCCTTGAGCAAAGTTCCAGCCTCGTCTTCAAGCATACTGACGAAAGTTGGACAAGAACAACAACTGGTCTATGTAAGCCTTCTCGGCGCGTGTTGACGATGCCTCTCGCGACATGGGCACATTATATTACCCTGGACGCATTGCACGCTGTGCTCGAGCTCATTTGCGAAGCAGACATCGGTTACATCTTCAACCAGAAGTTGTCAACTCATGACGAGGATGGGCATCCGTTCTTCCAGGCTGCCAAGATCTCTGTAGGTTCCGCCTCACCCATCCCACGAAGGAATTGTAGAAATCTGACTCTCGCTGCAGGCCATAATCGTTGATAGGTCATGTGATGCGGAACATCATCATCTCGTTCAAGGGTATATCGTCGGGCCGTGGCAGTGGCTCCGGCGCTGGGTGGTCAAGAACTTCTCGCATCAGAGCACGCAGGACCTGAGGAAGGTCGTCGACGCAACGCGAATCGTCGAGAAGGCGGCAGCGGGGGAGAGCGGCCAGCGTTCGAATTGCGAAGGAGGTCATTAGTAACATCTCCAGTGAGTGAATTCGTTCTGCTGACGAGGTCCCGTATGATAGATGGTGCTGAACCTGAGACTTGCAGTCCGGGCTAACATGAAAGCGGTCACCAAGGCGCCGTCCTTCACCATCTCAAAGCAGATTCCTGGTATGGGTGGAGAGGTAGGGCGACAGTGTCTTAGTGCCCCAAGCACGCACATCCTCGCGTCGTCCACCGCATGCGGTCAGAACATGGAACTTCAGGGCGAGGATGCCGACGAGTGCTAGCTCAAGGGGTCCCTCCGCGGCCGAGGTGGCACATAATGCTGGGATCCACTTCCACTTCAAGTGAGTCTATGCGCTGAACAAGAGTGTAATAACTACGAGCCGACAATCACAACGCGTTAGCCCTGATAGGATGACGTTCTTAGGTGGCGGCCATTCCTTCATGCAAGTACTAGTAAGTTTGCCCTTCTTTTCTTCTTTATCACTGATTATTTCTCATCTCTGTAAAGGCGCTAAGTTGTCACAGGTGGAGATGAGTCCTTGAGACCTAGTTATGAATAGTAAATACAGCCCAAGTCGTCGCGATCGGCAGCTCGTCCCTAACCTTAACATCCTGCGGGAGCATCTCTGGTACATAGTCTCGCCATATCCCTCGTCCTTACCAGCGGCCCAAGTTCACGCCAATTCTTCGGCAGGGCCAGGAGGCAGCAGCACCTGTGAGTGCGCGGGCATCTCGCCGGGCTTGAACTTCGGCTCTGTCATCACGCGGTCCAGGGCGTACCCCTCCTTCATAGAACCCAGCGTACGGCTCGACTTCGTCGCCCCGCTGGTGAACTTCATCTCGCTAAGCACGCCCGACGCCGCCGCCTGCGACTCCTCGACGAGCGTCCGCCCGAGCGCGACGAGGAGCACCACGCTCGTCGGTACGATCGCCTGTCCCCCGGGCTGTCAGCATGGGCTATGGAAACGGGAAGCGGAGGACTCACCATGATTTGGACGAACGAGTCTGCGACAAAGTAGAGCCCGGGAAACTTCGCGACATACCACGCGAGCTGGATGACCTGCGTGAGCGCGTAGAGCGCGCCGGACTCGATCACGACGAGGATCGCGCGGCGGTAGTCGGAGCCGGTGGCATAGCCCGATGTGCGGACCTCGCGCGTGACGTACCAGATGCGGCCGGAGATGAGGCTGGTGACGAGGACGTTGTTGGTGAGCGAGATCGCGTACTGCGTGGTGGCGAACCGCTGGAAGTGCGAGACGAAGATGCTGTTCCCGGCGCCGATTTGCGGAAGGAGCGAGGTGGCCGTCTAGCGGTTGAGAGCGTGGCGGTCAGCAGGCTGGCTCGAGAGGGCGGGAGGCGGGGGAAGAAAAACGCACCGCTAGGCCAAAGGCTGTGGTGCAGAGGAGGAGAAGGATCGGAAGGATGCAGACGTGGATGTTCCACAGAGTGTAGAGGCGCCAAACCTATATGAAGCGTTTCAGCGGAAAACTAACGTAACGAGGGGTAGATTATGGCTTACAATGATTCCGTCGGCAAGCACATTCTGTGTGACAATTTGCAGCGGTCAACATTAACATACTGTATAATGCAAGCTTCAGAGCTACGTACATTAAACACCCAGAGGGTATTGCTTAACAATATTGAGCGGCTGATGGATGTCGTAAAGGTATGCCAACGTGTCTGCCTTAGTCGCAGGCAGGATGAAGCCCTCAACGAGACGGCGGACATTGACTGCCATGTGGGTAGTCGCGATGCAGAACCTATTCGCGTATGAAGGTTAGGTATGTTTCTCTATATGGAAGACGGGACCTGATACTAACATTAGAACCGTCGCAAGGCGGATTACCCAACTTTGCACGATTACATTCCGGGTGCGAGAGAGAACAAAGAAGGAGCTGAAGAACAGCACCACATACATCCCTAACCCAAGCGAGCGTGAGCGTAAGGCCTCGGAAGGACCTACATGTGTGCTACGTACCATAAAATAAGGTCTCCATCCATATGGAGATGAGGACCGAAATATTGGGAAGGACGACGAGAGCCATGGCTGCACCTGTAGTCGGGAAGGTCGAGAGGGCGAGAGGGAAAGGGCGGGGGAAGGTGCTGCCGGCCATCGCAGAGTTTAACCGACGCTTACATAGGGCTACGCTGCACAACATGACATTCTCATGTTGAGACAGGTTCAGACAGTGCCCTACCTGACGAGGCGGATTGCATCCCTCATCGTGATCTTCAGGAACGGTTGATGCTGTGGTGTGTGCGACAAAGGCGGTCAGAAGGATCTTAGAGGGCCCTTCTGGACCCGGTGGAACTGATGGAATTCACCGTGTCTTTTGAATGCAAGCGTATCGGTACCCGCGGTTGACACCGAACGTCATCCGATTCCATGCCTAGAAATCGAGAAATCACGAAGGAGGGGCACCGGTAGCAATGAGAGACTGCGATGACCGCTCAGAAGAGATGGGAGAGGCTAAAGAAATCAGGAAGGCTGACTCGCGGTGATAGGGCGCGAGATTTCGGAAGGGCAATTGTGCAAGGCATCCACCCATGGGGGGTCTGGGATAGAAGCCTTGAATATTTACGCTGCTGAGAGAGAGCCTGAGCTCTGAGGCAGAAGCAAGCGACATACCTGTAGTGCCAGAGATCGCGGATGTTTGACTGATAAAATTTTTAAAAGTTTGCGGATGTCTTGGTGCCGGCGGTTATTCGGATAGGGAGCGAGAAGGTCTAGTAAGTAGCTGCCTGAAGGGTAACCGGTAAAGGCTAACCCTAGGCTGACCCGCGTGTGGCCGTTGCGAGCAGGCCATGGTTGGTGGCTCCTAATCCTCGGAGAGTTGGAGTGTTCTGCCGATGAGGCTCGGAGGAACATATCCGAGTCGTTCATTCTAGTTAGCGCCCACATGTTCTCTGTCGCTCCACGTCAGTTTCACGTCGCGGCCTTCTCCACTCTTGCAGTTCGCCATTCCCTCCCACTGGGCTTCACGGACTGCGCTCTACTTACTGCGGGACTACCCTTGAGAGACAACGGTACCCACGCGACCGAAGGCTGCTTCATGTCGTCAACGATCACGTACATGCAGGGTTGGGCTGTCTGGAGTCCAGCTGGACTCCGAAATCCCATCCTGCCGTGCCGCTCTCCTCGTGCCACCACATGTGTACAATGCCTCTTCGAAAGTTGCAACATTCTGGCCCTAGATCAGCTCTGGGGCACAAATTTGGGGTGACACGGATTGGTTGGGAAGTTTACGCTTCTGTGGCAGCATGGTGATGTTGTGTTACGAGATCCCGTAGGTTCGTGTTGTCGCCACGGCATATCGGGATGCCGTATTGCTGTCGACTTGAACAACTTCCTCCATGATGAAGGTTATTTCTGAAAGCACCCGGGTCTCTATCAGGCTGCTAGCGTCTTTCATCAAAGAAGCTCCGGCATTCTCCTACTTACAAAGCTGTCCAGTCCATCGCTTATCCGCATTCTCCCCAGTCCACGACTTTCAACACTAAGCACCATGGCCGACCATCTCAGTGACAGGTAGATACACTCATTTCAGTCCAAGCATATACTTTGGGAGCCTTACACCCTTTTACAGTTGCTTCTTCTGCAAGATCACCAAGGGTAAGCTCACCACCGACCCTTTCATCGTCGCGACGCTAACCCACTTATTAGGGGAGATTTCCTCGTTCAAGGTCCTTGAGACCGATCTGAAGTGAGTTAACAGCGGAATGGATGCTATAGAAGTCGTACATCGCTCAACGACGTCTCAGCTACGCGTTTCTCGACATCGGACCCGTTGCCGAGGGTCATACTTTGATTATCCCCAAATGTACGCAAATAGTTGTATAGCTGTGGAATTACGCGTTGACCCTTTTCCAGACCACTCGGACAGGATGGACCAGGTCCCGGACGAATATCTCGCAGAGATACTCCCTCTTGCCAAAAAGATCGCCACAGCTCTTGGCGTCGTCGATTACAACATCCTCCAGGTTCGTTGTCGACCGATTTTCTTCTGATTATGACATTTATGAACTTTCTGGCTAGAACAACGGCAAGATCGCTCATCAGCACGTTTTCCACGTCCATTTCCATGTCATCCCTAAGCCCAACGAGGCCGAAGGCTTGGGCGTCGGCTGGCCACGCGTCGAGCAGCCGAAGGACGTCCTAGCCAAGACCCTCGAACGAATCCTTTCGAAGCTATAAGGCAGACATGCAACAGCGTGAAACGATTCCGTGTGGTGTAAGAATAGACTGAGAAATGCGCTCCAATACTTGTACTGTGTCATGCTGCCCTATCGGACTTGGATAAACTTTGTGATGCTTGGTGGTAGTTTTGGGCGCCACGCGCGAGTTTTCGACAGGATCAGCCTGGGGCATGCAAAAACAGCCACATAACCGCCTTAGTCGAGGCCGAGCTATGAGCCTGTTCGACCTACATCGGTCTACCACAGGAAGAGTATGACCAAGATAGACCATCCTGCTGAACTTGTTGCACGACAGGCTTTATCGAACTACAGATCTTCCCTCGACGCGCCCACGGTGCATCTCCAGACTATTGCATATACATGCGACCGTCTCTCCCTCATGGAGCCTTGGACAGCGGCGATTAGCCGCAAAAGTGACACCTTCGTCGGTATGTGAGCTCAGATAGGCGTTGCACCTGTGGATATAGTTCAACCGCTTTCTTTTATCAGAACAGCAAGAATTCCAATTCATCA
Source organism: Ganoderma boninense (assembly GCA_002900995.3). Lineage (NCBI taxonomy): Eukaryota > Fungi > Basidiomycota > Agaricomycetes > Polyporales > Polyporaceae > Ganoderma > Ganoderma boninense. Next base: position 1,975,375 of record CM035312.1, on the reverse strand, counting down.
ATGATGGTTGAATCTCATGACATCGACACAGACCAGATCTAACTTCGCTATTTGTCGAAGTATCTGGCCAACTGCAACGGATGCTAAACCTTCTTTCCAGTACCCCTTGCCGTGATCGGAGACTCTGCCTTCCTTACCGTAGTGCTGGATACATCCTATCTTGGGTGATTCTTGCGCACGAGGACACGCTGAGTCTGACCTATGCTGCATGACCAGTGGACAGTAATTTTCGGAATGCAAGGTGCGAATGCGACTCGGTCGGCGAATTTTTGAGATCCCCCGAAACGTATAAGAACTAAAAACGGTTCTCATTATCCGTAGTAACCAAACATGCCAGTCCTCGGAGAGTGGAACACGGCAACGATCCTGACATCCCTTGCATGGGCTGGAGTACTCTGGCTCTTCCTAGTTTTTGCCCGCTCGTCAGCAACGTCAAGCTCTAGGGCCCGTATTCCTCCTGGTCCACGGGGATGGCCCATTCTCGGTTCGTACCTACGCTTGCCTGTGTTCCGAATCTGACTCCCTATTACCAGGTTGTTTTACACATCTTGCGAAGTATCCGGAGCTCACCCTCGACAAATGGGCCAAGCAGTACGGTAGCCTCTTTCTCCTTCACGATCGGTAACCAGCTCTTCGTCGCTATCTCCGACCCTAACATCGTCAAGGACCTCGTGATCACCAATGGCGCAATCTTCTCTTCTCGGAAGGACATGTACATGAAGGCACAGCTTGTCTTCGCCCGCCGCGGTGTGACCGCCACCCAGTACAATGATACTTGGTAAGCTACGTTATTTAAACCACCTCCCGAGTACCAAGGCTAATTGGAGTACACTACGCTATCAAGGCGCAAGCACCGACGCCTGGCAGCTATGTTCTTGACAACTCGCGCGGTTGCCGGGTACATGCCGGGGCTGGAGCGCGAAGCAAGGGAGATGGTCCATGACCTATACATCCGCAGCGATGCGGGCGCACTTCCTATCAACCCCCAGCGGTTCGCCAGCCGTGCCTCTCTCAACAACATTCTCACCCTCACCTTTGGCTTCCGCACGGAGTCGATCGATGACCAGCTCGTGTCCGACACACTCCGACTCTCCCGTGAATTCATGTGCGTGCTGTCCTCTCTTTGCTCTCTGTCATATCGTGTCCTCTGTGCTGACGTCTGGTGGTCGTCGCCGCCCGTGAAGGAACACGACGGGACCGGTCGCGAACCTTGTCGACTTCATCCCGCTGATGCAGAAGCTCCCGAACCACATGGCCACGCGCGGACGGGCCCTCAATCGCGAGCTGGTCGAGATCTGCGGGGCACTGATCAGTGACATCGACGCGGCACTCAAGCGTGGAGACCCGTACCCCGACTGCATGGCGAAGTACCTCCTCCAGAACCGCGACGCGGAGCAGCTCGACGACCTAGATATCATCGTCCTTTGCGGCGCATTCATGATTGGTGGCGTTGAGACTGTAAGCATTTCCCCTCCTTCCGCCAGTGCAGACCCTCACAATCCTACATCTGTTTGTCAGACGTCTTCTGTGAAGCAGTGGTTTGCTGCTCATATTCCGACCCTACCTGAAGTGCAAGCGAGGGCACGTGCCGAGCTCGATAGCATCTGTGGGAGGGATCGCCTCCCCACTGCTGATGACGAGGCGAAGATGCCGTACATTCACGCTATTGTTAAAGTGAGTGATAAAGCTGACTAGTAGTCATCTTGCTGGGGTGCATGGCCATAACTGCTTCCGGCAGGAAATTGAGCGCTGCCATAATCCCTTCTGGCTTGGGACTCCCCACATGAACACAGAAGACTACGTTTACAACGGCTTCCTGATTCCAAAACATACGGTGATTATATTGAACACGGTGAGCCTGAGCACTTGATGTTCCAGCCCAAATGTCCCGCTGATGAAGCTTCGTAGTGGAATATGCATCACAACCCCGACCGGCACCCAGATCCGTATGAGTTCAAGGTGACTGTCCTACTCGCGTGAACGTCGTGATTACAATATTACTGACTCCACAATTCATCCTCTAGCCCGAACGCTACCTCAACGACAGCCTCACCTGCGCCGAGTCTGCCAACCTCGCCAATCCCATGGAACGTGACCACTGGACGTTCGGAGCGGGGTAAGTTCTGCGGAACCTCTCCATGCGATCTTAACTGACCGTTCCATTCGCCCTACCTTCTAGGCGTAGGATCTGCCCTGGAATGGCGCTCGCAGAGCGCGAGATTTTCCTGGCGGTATCGCATCTCCTGTGGGCCTTCCAGATGGACGAGATTCCTGAAGAGCCCATAGATTTGGAAGAGTATGATGGGCTGTCCGGGCGGTCTCCCGTACCCAACCGTATCAGATTAACCCCTCGGGACGAAAACGTTGCAGCGATTCTTGGAGTCGTGATATAGTCTGCTGTTACTGTCAGTGTTAAGTGTCGCAGCTCGAAGATGGTAACACGCTATTTGTAATGACTATGTACTTACCAAAGTCCCTCAAGCCAGTTATGTATGTCCTCCTGCTGGGTCAGTGCCAGTGTACGGTGGCCGCTGCACCGCTTTCAAGTTAGTCGCGGTAGTGCTCCGAGTCGGTGTTCTATGCACAAGAGCTCAGCCTCAGCCCTCTTTTTTTTTTTTTTTTTTTTTTTTTTTTTTTTTTATATTCTCGTGTATTGGCAGTATCTACGAATACAGGTCTGCTTCTCTTCTGTATTGTTGACAGCGCACACGCTATCCCGCGTTAGTTTGACCATGGCGGGTCCGCGGCCTGAGACCAGATGCGGAAGGGACAACGGACTAATGGCAGCCTCAGCCCTCTGTTCCTCGCAGGTAATCTAGACTTATAAGTCAGGACATAGCTATCTAGAACGACTCGGACATGTTAATGACTCGCGGCAGTCGCGGGCGGCCCTGGCCGGAGACGAAGACGTTCGTACTTAACTAAAATGGCAGGCTGGGGCTGGGCGGTGCTCAGCAGCGCTCCCTGCTGGCGCCGGCTCCTCCTCCACCTCCATCCATCTCCATCCCCAGTTCCCCTATGGTATTTCGACCTCCTTTTTGCTCCCGCTCGCTCTGCGGATCTCGGCGAACTGCTGTGCTCAATGTATCCGCCCTTGGCTAGCATCATATTCCAGCTTGCGATTATCCACCGAGGCTTAGGTGTTCTCTCCGAGTTCCCCACATGCGAGGTCTAAGAACTCGCAGCTCGAGGAGCCATTCCAACGGACCGAGTCCAAATCTCAGCTCCACCTCCAATGATGGCTATAAATCGCTTCAACTATCGAACCCGAAGTACGCCGACCGCAGCTTAGTTTTCGCGTCTGCTGTTAACGCCATTCGCAGAGACATCCGCCAGCCGAACCGCAGGATCCCAGCGAATTCCGTTCTAGATTGGTAACTCCGCCATTCCTGTCTCGGAAGTCGTTCCAAACCAGACGAGCTCGCGGACGAGGTTACCCCATGCGACACACATGCTCCCGGCGGCGCCCTCTGACGCCTCCCGCACATCCCCCTGTCATGGGCTCCTATACTGTCTCGCCCCGCTGACGGAGAGAGGATACACACAGCTTCGTCTCCCAGACTGCCCCCTTCCGATCCTTGTGCTGGGCTGTGGGCCCGATCAAACAGCACCCACTACGACCTTCAGCACAGGTCCAATGTCTTGACCACTCGACTGTCGCGAAACCTCAGAGCTGTGACCTCTCACAGGAGAGACAGAGCGGTGCCTCCTTGCTATCGGGAACTTGGTACCTCGGTGAGTCCCTAATCTTCGACTATGTTGGGTTCTATAAGGTCGTACCCCCCATGCCGACGGCTCGTCCCCATGTCCATTTCATCCTTCAACTCGCCTACTGTCGCCTCCTCACCATCGCGCAACCTCTTCCATACCAATCTCTTTCATGTTGATTCATTAATTCCCAGCTCTGCAACCTGCCAGTCGGCTCCCTTGGCTGTAACTCTCCTAGACATCATGCCTTCCGCTCCTGGTCATATTTTACCCCTGGAATTCGACCAGCGTGCATCTTCAAATATCCCTCCGTTTGTCGATCCCTCGCCGAGCGCCGAAGACCAGTGTATAGGATGGCGGCGCCAGGTATCTAGCAGCACATCCAACGAGGATACCCCCAGCATCGCATCGTCGTTTACGTCTAGTGGAACTCATTCCGAGGTGTGTGCTACCCTTAGAGCCCTTGATGCGGTGTCAGTGTTGATCGTACCACCGGCCGACACTGTCTAGTTTTGGACAAATTCGCGCAGCCTACAGGTTTGTATTCTTCTCCAGCATATATTCATCGCATCATTTGAATCGTTGGCGTTCGATTCATATCACTGATGCAAATGGGTAGACCTCCAGTGGAACGGCGGTGCGAACCGCCCCGCTGAGTATCGAGGACTGGATCCCAACGAGGACGAACAGCTTTGTTGGACCTCAAACGCTACTTCACCGTCGGACACAGGCACGAGGACGACTGAAATCTCGGGGTTGCCTATGTGAGCACTACTGTCCTTGGATATATCTCTTTCTCGCTACATATACACGCAAAACTGCCTGTTCGTTCTCAGTTGCATTGGTCGCTTTGAGGACCTACTTGCTCAGTGTGCTCGTGGAAACGCGTTTGCACCTTGTGGGAATTACACATATCTACCACATTCGAACACAGCAGTATTAATCTAGGTCCGCATTCTTGGTGGATGCACACTGACTGTCGACCTTTACAGACCGTCCTTAGCAACAGAGAGCGGATTCTCACCAACTGCGGGTCAAGGAAGTTCTTTTGAGCCACTGCCATTCGGTTGGACGTCCAGAAGCTACATATCTCGGCCATCTCCCGTTTCGCAAATCCCTTCGTCAACCAGCGCTGTACCTCCCTCGTACTCAAGTCTCCGGCCTCCCCTCCCGTTATACACTGACCCGTCTGTGTCGCTTTCGTTCATTTTACCTACAAGCACCGCAAGTTTTCTCACGACTCTGACCACCTTCCTCCCCATCACAAGCACTGTTTGGATGTCGCCATCGATCACTACAACCACGACAGTCACGCCCCCCAGCCCGACCTCAGGGACTTCCGCGGAGGTCGCCCCAACTGATACCCTCATGCCGGAGGGAGGCGGTCATGGGAATGTGTGAGTGCGCATCCTCCTCCACCCTCTCCCGACGATATCTGAACAATATGAACAGCTTCGTCAGTAACAAGGGTGCGCTTGCTGGCCTGATCTTGGGCTGCATTGCGTTTGCGGGTCTCGTCGCTGCCATGGGTCTGTTTGCCTACCGACGTCATCGTGCTCGGAGCGCCCATAACGCGGATGCCGTGTCGGCGCTCCGGCGCGGCCCGGGCCATCTACGGGCCCACATGCTTGACGACGACGACGACAATCGCGGGCACATGGGCGGCATGGCTTTCCTGGGGGCCCATCCTGTCTCGCGACAATCGGGAGGTGCACCGTACGCGCCTCTGCGCAGTGACAACGCCTTGGAAGGCGCAGCAGGAGAAGGCAACGTGGGACGGCAGGACGTCTCGGGGAGCGGAGTTGTGGCCTTGCCTCCCATACCGATTCTTCGTGGACTCGCCGAAGAGATGGAGGACGCGGTTCTCATGCATCCTGCTCGCCGCTCGAATCACTACGTAGCCGCGGCTGGTGTGGGAAACGGGTCCAGTCCCCGGTCGCAAGCTCTGCCATTTGTTGGGAACTCCTCGTCTGGTACGGGTACGGGGTCTGCAGTGTGGCTCGGTGGACCGGTGGTGTCGTCGCCAGAGACTTCTACTACCGGTTATTTCGATCGTGCTGCCGCACACAGCCTCCCAGCACGTTCGATGAGCCCCAGCTCTGTATACTCGGACGACGTGATGTCGGCTCATCCGGATTCTCACTCAATCGTGGGTGTCATTGGACGCTACGTCGGTCACGAGCAAATGCCGTATGGTGGCCAAGACAGCTATGCGTCCTCTTCAATGTACAGACACGGTGGTGCGGGGTCATCGTCCGGTGGGCACGGCTCGCTCAACGATGACAAAATCGGAGGGTCACTTTCGGGGGATGTGCCCTCCACGACAACCCACAGCTCGCACGTGCTCCTCTCGCGGCCTACACCCGTATCTACGCCTTCAAGTTTATTGCCGACCAAGACGGCTCCGCCAACACCATATCGCAACGACGGCAAGAGAGGCTTCATCGGGCGATCGCTTCGCAGTTTGCGCTTCCGCAGCGCTCCAACAGGACTTTCATTAGCCACAACGGCGGGAGCATACTCATCGGCTGGACCCGATTCGGCACCAAAACGCGGGCGCTGCATGGCCCGTTGTCTTCTCAGCACGCTTCGACCATCCACCCTCAGCCTCCAACGCTCAGCCCTATTCCACGGCCCCTGCTCCGTTCCAAGCACTCTATGCCCGAACGCGCTGCTCCGTACCGTACACCAGAATGCGGACCTTTCTCCCTGGGCGCACCAGTGTGGCCTAGTATCAGCGTTGTACCGTGCAGGTCCGGCGCGCCGAGCCCAGCATTGACGGAAGGGTCTTCTCGTACACCGGACGGGCTGCTCAACCCGAGGTTGGTCAACAGCGACGGTATGCAGAGCCGGGGTGCGCTCAGCTTCAGGGACGATATGGACTACTCCCGTTCCATTGGAGGTGTGAGTATTTCTATTTCTTCGTGCTCTGTTTTTCGGCCTGTTCGTGAACTTGAGCTGACAATCGCCGATTTCTTTTAGCTGGTGAACAACCTACAGCGCAGCAGCACGAGCCTTGAGACCATGTCGTCGGCTACCCTGGATCGTCCCCGCTCTCTTGAATCAGATAAAACGGACCGCGTCCGTACACAAGCCGTACCCGTGTCATCGGAGGAAGAGAATGTGGCACCTCCAAGATACGAGGATTTGTCGTGGCCCGCTCCATTGATGGCAGTTACCCCTCCTTGCGCCTCTGCTAGGTGACCGTCTACAGCCGCGGAATACCAGTGGGAGATATATTGCCGTTCTACGATCAGATACAGCGTGATCTGTACCCAGAGACGAATGAGCACCTATGGGGCTTGTCGATAACATTTCGAGGACGGTTCAAACTTCGCGGTTACGTCGAGACGAAAGAGTTGGCAATACCAGGCAGGGACTGCAGTCTGCAGCCGGCTACCGATGCTGGGGGGATTACGTTGCTAGGCTAGGGGCATAGCCCTCGTGAAAGTGGGGACTGACGGTCCCAGCGAAGTGACCAGCCCAACTTGAATACGTATCCCTGACAAGTTTCAACTCCAAGCAGTTGGACTGGAATTACATACTACTCAGACATTTGACTAGGTCCCATCAGTCACATTGTCATATTGCTCTGTAAAGGCCCTGGCTATGGTGGTCCCGAATACACCATGCCCATTAGATTAATTTAAGACTACCTATGCTACCGGTGCACAGTAAGTCATCTCATCAGGGCTAAGAATGGCGTAGAAACTCACGTTTATCAACTCTCTAGGAGGTGTATGCGTAGGTCTTGTTCACAACCAGCTCCATCGCAGTGATGTCCGCCGTGAAGTTGTGCTTGCTCTCGCTCGTCAGCCCGAACCATCCCCGCGTCTCATGGATGTCCGCCGTCAGCCTGTCATCCCAGAAGCCCCGTCAGCAAAACTCGGAGGAGGGGCAGAAAAAAACCGCTGGCACGCACTTGATCGTCGACACGACCGAGTAGAACCAGTCGGCGTGGTCCGGGTTCGGCAGCGCGAACACGATCCGGTACTCCCACGACGAGCCGTGGCCCGAGTTCTCGTACGAGCTGAACCAGCCGCTGCTCTCCTGCTTGTCGAGATTGTTGAACGCCGAGTCGATCTGCGCGCGCAGCCCGTCGGTGTTGTTCGACTTGAGCGCGAAGGTGTCGACGAGGAACTGCGCGATCTTGCCCGCCATGTCGTCGACGGACGCGGTCTGGTTCGTGATCGACGTCGCCTGGAGCTTGTCGAACGCGAGGTCGGTGCCCGGGTGGGCGACGACGGCGTCCTTGAAGGCGCCCCAGTTGAAGCCCTTGACCTTCTGGGAATCGTCGAACTCGACGAAGCGGTTGGAGAGCTTCATGATCTTTGCGGCGGCGGGGATGAGGGGGCCGGGGAGCTTGGAGAACTCGTCGAATGCGGTAACGCTGTCGAAGAAAGGTGCGTGGTCAGCGACTAGTGGGATGGGTGTATGTTGTTGTACTCACGGTCTCTCAGACATGGCTGCGATTGTTAGGTGTTGGTGTTGGTGTAGAGGGTTGTAGAAGAGGAGCTTGCGAAGAGAGGTGTTTGTCTGTCGTCTCCGGGGCGAATGCACTTCACTTATATACGCAGAGGCTCGAGCCCTGTTCGCCGGGGTCGTTGTCGCTTTTCCTCCTCAAGTGGGCGGCACAACCATCTTACCCAATCAGTTCGTAGCAGTTCATGGACACTGCTGACCTCCGTCTTGCTAGCCGTAGACATCGGGATTTCGTCTGCCGGGTTCATGTCGTTCCTGTTCCTCAATGCCCGCTGGGCGATGTTCATTTAGGGAGACAAACTCACGGGCCGTAATCGCTGCTTTCGAGGTCGTAGCAAGCATGCAGGCGACCAGAGCCGCCGGCTCCGACCCATGATTTCGAATGGCAAGGTCTGGGTCCACACTTTGTTGTTGTAGCATCCCGAGTTGCTCAAACCGCAGCATGCATGCTCCGGAGGACAGCAGAGGACAGATGTCCAGTGGCGACACCAGGCACAGCTTCGTCTGCCTCCGCGAGGTGGACGTGTTACTTAACGGCCGGTAGAGCCGAGAGCCGAGACACACTCTCAGACGCCCGTCGAATTACCTGCCAGCCCGACAATTGGTTCAGTGACCAGTCGCACTACGCGGACGAACACAAACGAAGTGGAACCGACGAGCTCGACCTGGACCCCGCTGAACATTCATCTCCGTGCCTTGTGTTCTTCCGCTGACAGCCACCCGCCGGGATGGCCACCCGCACCTATCATTCAAACGTTCAACGACCAACGTCCACCCGCATGCGCATTGTCGCCTCCTACGTCTTGAGTGTAAACTTCGCCTGCACGCCATGCTATTCCCATTGTCAACAAACCCCAGGGACAGGCACAACTTGTGCATGCAGCGCCGAGGTGCAGAAAGCCGGCGGATGTGCCTCCGGTGCACTGTGCAGGAACGGAGAGCGCTCGACAAAGTGCCATGAAGAGGCAAATGACAACGGAGCAAGCGGTCTGGAAGAAGACCCTTCCTACGTCGAACGTGCACGGGTATGCAATAAGTACTTTCATCCCCCCATCCCCACACAAGAACATTCTTGCACCTGTTCTCGAACCTTTGCCCCTTCATCGCAAATGTCCACTCGTACGTCCACATCGCCCCAACTTACACCTCCTTCAGCTCACGCGCCACTCTTGCAGCACGGAATCATCCCCCAGTGAGTTCTTGCACGGCTCATCCACTCTGAGTTCACCCTGGCTGACTATTCGCAGGGTTCGACCTCATCGTCGATCTCCCAGAGTCCCTGCTCCCGTCCTTCGACAACGTAGCCACCTTCGCCGCCGCGCACATCGCCGCCGACCAGACACCACCAGTCCAGGCTACCAGCACCCCCGCCCCAGAGCAGGGTGTCGCCCCAGCACCAGCCGTCCGCTTCGTCTGGTCGGACTTCAGGACCGCGATCACCACCAGACCGGGCACGGACATCGCGTTCGACCGCGTGCAGTCGACCACGATCCGCGCCGCCGAGGACGCCTCTGAGTCTGAGCCCGGCGCCGACCTCGCCGCCAAGGTGACGGGCTTCATCGCCGGCTCCTTCCCCGCCGTCGCGCGCGAGGAGCTCGCCGAGCGCGTCGAGGCCGCGTTCGCCGACCCGTCCGAGGACGAGTCGAAGGGTGTGCTCACGTCGGTGCGGTCCCACGACGCGGCGAAGGGCTCTGACAAGACTGGGTGGGAGTACCGCCTGATCTGCGCGTACCCGAACGCGGACCTGCCCGACCACTTCTACGCGCTCGTCACGACCGTCAAGTGAGCGAGCACTCACCTCTATGTATGCGCGGTGTTCTGCAGCTGATCCACGGCCTATCTTGCAGGTACACAGACGAGGCGACGAAGAAGCCTGGTCGTTTCGGCATGGGAGGGTCGACGAAGCACAGTTACTCGGTGGACGTGGTTGCGATGCAGGTGGCTGTCGAGAAAGGATTCGTAGGGGAGGCATGAGCAGTAGCACGTCGGATTCGTTTCAAGAGCGTATGCGTGACTGTGGTGAGCCACTTGCGAGTCGCGACGGTGCCAACGTGAGCGTCAAAGTTACCATATTTGTCTTCGACAGCTCCTAAGGGCCGGCCAGGTTCCCAATTTCCTCGAGAAAACGAGTGTGATTGCGCTTGTTGATGTCACAGTGTTGCACGAAGGAGATAACAAAACATGTCTATGTACATCGAACAGGAGGTGTCTCAGGCTTCTCTCTGCACGACGAATTATTCCGTGTGGTATCAGTAGTACCGTGCTGCCAATCCGCGCGTTGCGCTCACCCTCGGCTGTTGCTCTTGAGGGAGCGATGACGCCAACATGCAACAATTAACTCACATCGCATCTAATCCCCACTAATGTCCCATGCTTCTATTATCCACAATCGAATCAATCCCTATCAACCCCCCCCCACCCCCACCGTCACCCGTACTTCGCCAAATGCCCCCCATCCAGCGCGGACTTCACACGCATAGGAGTCCGACTGCAGGACTTACGACTTGGCTACCGCGGCCTGCTTTCCGGGAACGAAGAGCCACCAGATGGCGATGAGGACACGGAGGCCAGTGCCGACGCCGAGGGCGGACGCAGCACCGGCGGCGTCGATGATCGCGCGCCCGACGAAGCCTCCCAGGAAAAGCGTCACAATGGCGATGACCTTGTGGTCGCGCGAGATGACGATTTTGTTGAACGTGAACAGTTTGGGATCCGCCATGAGCTCACACCAGACGGTCGTCAGGACCACTACGCAGCGGATGGGACGTTAGTGCTTCCAGTTACAAGGCGAGGTCAAGGGGAGAAGGGAGGGAGAGGTAGAGGTCGTGCAACCAGGGAGATCGAGGAGGTTCCACGGGAGAGAGCGAGGGCGGAAGGAGGAGACACATATAGGGACGGAATAAAATCACTCACCAGTGGTTGCGAACTGTGTGTTAACCCGCTTGCCCATGATCCCCTGCAGCCCCATACTCGCGCTCATGAAGCCAACCGCGACGAACGTCAGCGCGTTCGTCCACGCAGGGTCGCCGCGCACCTCCGCAACGCTCGCCTGCCCGCTCTTCCACGCGGTCAGCGCGGCGGCCATGGTGAAGAGCGCCTGGATGAGCGTCCCGATGAAGAGCCATGCGCGGGTCTTCGGCCCCATCTTGTCCCCGATACGCCCGATGGCGGAGCCCGCGATGAAGGTGAGGATGGAAACTAACGCCTGCTGGTCCGCGATGTGGAAGGAGGTGTCGCGCTGCCCTGGGGGCCCGGAGAAGAGGCGTGCGAGGGCGAGGGCGAGCTGGACGGAGTTGCCGGTTTGGAATCCACACCAGACGAAGATGGCGGTGAACGATACGGAGTCGCTGTGATCTATGTCAGCTCGTGCACGACAAAGGCAAGGCGATCGGAAGCATGAGGTGAAACCGCGCGCGAACCGCGCGTTGGATGGTGGGGTCCGTCATGAATTGCGAGACGAGCAGTTCGTCTCCCTTATCGCACAGCGAGCGAACGTCAACTCCATGAGCTAGCGCACAACCTGGCCAGGCCACGGTCAAGCGAGCGGCCAAACGGACAGCGGGAACAAAAAGTAGCGCGGGGAATGTGGCGAGTACCGGTCCGCTCACATCGGCAGAGAGGAAGCAAGAAATGATTTGGAAAACTCACATGAACCCAGTCATGAAGCAGAACGCCGCCAACGGCATCGTGGATTGCTGGGGGTCGACATCGGACATCCAATGACGGTATGAGAACAGGTCCAGGGGTCTTGACCACAGCTGGTTGTTGCTCATGAGGGTGTTGCTCGACGCCGCTTTGGAAAAGACGGGTGGTGGGAGAGAAGCGGCCTCCTTGCCGGAGAGGAGTTCTGGCTGGGAGCTCATGTTAAAGGAGAAGCTCTATTGGTAGCCGAGAGGGAAGGCGAGACAGTCTAAAGGACCTTGTCGAGGTCGCCGGTGGGAACGAGGGAGAGAGCGGGGGGGCGGCAGAGAAGGGAAGAGGCAGAGGAGGTTTTGAAGGGAAGAGGCATGGTGCTCAGCCAACCAGACCCGGAGGCCTCTTGGCGCGATGTCCTCACCGGAGCGCCGCACGGACGCTCTCGGCACTGCCACTCTATCTCCGCCCGGTCCTCTCGGAGTCCTATCCAGACTCGCCTTCGTCCATCCAAATCATGCTAAGTCCTCCTCGCCTATTCCCCAGACCGCTTGGCTCGCCTCGTGAAACCCTCTCTTCGTCCTCTTACGTCCACGCAGATCCTATAGCTCTTCCTCGGACGTCTTCCCCCCCGCTAAAAGGGCAGGCATCTTCCTTATTTCCCCGCGAACGACCGGCTTTTCACGCCAAATTTGTAGATTCAGTCTCAGGATTTTCCTGTATCTCCGGTTGCTCCCGCTTTATCCACGCCGCCACCGCCTGCCAATTGATACCAAGCCAAATGATGCCAGATCTTGGTGTACTTATCCATCGTTCGTTGGAGAGTTCTCGCATCGCTGATACACTCACCTGTTTCCCGTGAATGGAGGGGCTTCCGCTGGCGTCCAGCCCGGCGCTGTTATACAAATTTGGCTTCGAGTCTTCTGCCAGTAAGTAGCTACATTCCCAGTCATACTCTCGTAAAGAGATCTCCAACCCAAGGATTTCCCACAAAACGCATAACTTACGAACGGAAGCATGCTACGTAGCCACCCTCTCACCCTTGCAGCCGACAGGGCCAATGACGCTCCAGCTTCATGTCAGCGTCACCTGCGTTCGATGCATTGCATGATGTTCAATATGATACGATTGGCGGTGGTCTCATACGCACCGCTTCTGACGTCGATGTCGATGTCCGTACTTACTCGGCGGAATGGAAGACAACCGTCAACGGGGCATCTGTCGTCCGGGTGGCTCTCCGTTACCGAGGTAGTCAAACTTACCGTTCAAGGCAGCCGGAGGACTGATCAGAGCTCGAGCCGCGCGCTTGCAGATCAGTCTCGTAAGGAAGAAGCCAAGACAATCCCACTGTAAATTGCGAGGCGAGATCCTCACGAAGATGGAAGCCGGAAGCCTCAGGAAGCCGCGCTTAGAGTTCAATACTTAATTCAATATTCAATGTTTGAAGGTTCGTCCTGACTTGCAATAATATGGCCTGCGCTGTGCGCACTTAGGGAGTCGAGAGCGGGACCGGGAAGGCCGTAAGCCTTTCCTCCCTTGTAACGCCGACGGCCTCTGGCTACACTCGTCGACGATTTCGAGCCTCCTCCCGAGTTTCACCGGCTCATCCGGAGGAGGTCTAGAGGAGCAGGGCGAGGCGCGTCGGGTATTTCTTGGCCTGGCTCGGCATCAAGTCCCGTTCCTAGTAGGACTTCTTCTTCAGGCCTCAGGGCCCTCCTCCATCTACAAAGATTGGATGAGAGATTATAGCCGACGATCGACCTCTTGCAGCAGCGGGTGTCCGCAGGGCGTGCGGAGAGCCGCAAAAACCTCCTCATTTTAAAAATCTTTCTAGAACGAGGACATGAAACAAAAGTGGATTTGTAAAGGACATACTGTCGGGGCCACTTACCTAGCATAGAGTCAAGGAACAAGCATCACGGAGACTTCGCGAGGACATACTCCGACGTGAAATTTCCGTGGTAGTGATTTCATGAGCTGTTGAATGTACCGCGGGCTCGCATGAACAGAGGTGGACTCCCAATCGAGTGACATCTCGGACCCCCAGGCTTCGCCATCCTCCTTCATCACGCAATTTTGTTTCCAAGCACGACATCCAGGTGGCCCTCAATGGCTTTCAATTACAATTGCGTCGGGGGGAGCCCTGGGGAGCCTGTGAAGGCGGGACGCCGCCCTCCTGCAGAACAACCAAGATACGGAGTCATTTCTTGTGATATAAAAACACGTGGAGCTGGAGGACCATATCCTGCTTACCGCCGCGAAGGAGTCTATGCATGTATGTACACAGTACTGTCTAGTACTGTACATAGCCTCTCTTGCACCCACGGAAGACTGGCAGTGAGAATGCAGCAGCCCTGAACGAATCGGAACTGCTCCCGTTGGAGGTGGTAACGGATCCCGTGGAGCACGGGCGACCGGACTCCTGGTTGGTTAAACCACATGCATTCTCGTTATCATGCACAAACCTTGCCCTACTGATCCACATCGCTTTCAATTGCAGAGTCACGACTGCGAAGAAGCGGTCTGCATCGGTTTCCGTCCATCTTCCGCTCTATGCTTCTAAATAACCTTGAATTCGAACTAGAATCCAAGGCTGTCAGCGCAGCGCCGAGGTAGAATACGCCTTAAAAGAGTTCTAAAGCTGAATTATATTTCTACATGTAATTCGAGCCAGAGTACAACGACGGACGGTGGGAAACGATGAAATTCCGTCTGCGTGATGAAGGAAGGGCCATCTGGTATGTCGTACGTTCGTATCGGAAGAAGAAAACTATTGTCAGGAGGCGAGCACTTCTTTCCCCTCTAATTATCCCGAGAGTCCGCGCAGAGCACAAATGCACAAATACGAAAGCAGCAGTGACCGCAGACGTTTACGCCATCTTGCCGAGGACGCGGGGCTGCGACACGTCCGCCATGTTGATGAAGATATCGTCGGCGGGGTGGCGGTAGAGCGGTGCGCGCAGACGCTTCTGGTCGAGGTGGTGTCCAATGAAACCGACGCTGCGGCCGAGCACGAAAAGACCGTTCAGGGTCCCGATCTTGATGTACTCGTCCGCCTCATCTGGTGTGAAGGCGCCAGAGTCGCGGAGGAGGTCGACGAAGCAGACAGCGATGCAACCGTCGACGTTAAGAATAAGTGTGTCCTTCTTCGACGTCGTGACCTTCTCAACCGCCAACGCATAGTCGAGCAAGCTGTGGCTGGGGAAGTGCTTGCGCACGTACTCCTTCACGAGCTCGACGCGAAGGTCGGGGTTGTTAACGCTCTTGATCTTGTGGCCAATGCCGCTAACTGTAGGCACGATAGTTACAACACCAATCACAAAAAAGAGCGCAGGAGACGAGACGTACTGAGCTTGTTCTGCTTCCTGCAGGTGTCAACGAACTCGCGAGGGGTGAGACCGGTGTCGCGGGCGTTCGAGAACATGCTCGCGGCCTCATCGAGGGCACCACCGAAACGGGAACCGATCGTAAGCAGACCGGACGCAAGGGACGAAATCAGGTCCTTGCCCGCACGAGTCGCAACGATAGTGTTCATTGCGCTGGTACGGGAGCAGTTAGAGGCTGTACCACGATTGGCAGCTGAGGTATAACTCACCCAGAGACAGCCGGACCGTGGTCGGCAGTAAGCATGAGTACCATCTCGATGAACTTTGTCGCCCATGGCGGCAGACGACGCTTGAACCACAGCAAACTGACGACACCACCAAGGCCGATGTCCTCCTTGAAGACGTCTGAGATACGCATACCAGCGTACAGAAGCTCCTGTCCACGCTCGTCCGAGATGGTGGAGATGAACGCCGCCGGCTTGCGGATGAGACCAAGCTCCTGGGCCCACTTGTAGTCCATGGGGATGACGGGAGGCTCGCGCTCCGCCTGGGGCTTGATGACGCCGCTGGCGACAAGACGCTCGTAGGTGAGCTTAAGGACGTCGGGAAGGTCTTCGAAGGTGTCGGGGACGATGAAGCCGGCAGCACGCATGGCCGAATTCTTGGCGTCGGCGGTCTCCATGTCCGAGTTCGCCATGGAACCGGCGTGGCCAAACTGCACCTCAGTCGTGAACATCTTCGCGCAGGTACCGATTGCCCAAGCGATGATGGGCTTCTTGATGATGCCCTTCTTGACCGCCTCAATGACGCGGTACTCCTCGATGCCACCGACTTCACCCAGGAGAACGAGGAGCTTGCACTCCGGGTCTTGCTCGTAACGGAGCAAGTGGTCGATGAAGGTCGAGCCGGGGTAACGGTCACCACCAATGGCGATACCCTCGTACGTACCGTTGGTGGTAAGGGAGAGGATGTTGTTGAGTTCGTTGGACATACCACCGGACTTGGAGACGTAACCGACGGAACCCGCACGGTAGAGCTTGGAAGAGATAATGTTATCCATCATCCTGGGCAGGACATCGATTAGCACCCGAAAGATAGAATCATGGCTTGCCACAGACTTACCCTCCAGAGTTACCAATCCTGAAGCAACCAGGCTTGATACCACCGACGGTCGCAGGACCGATGATGAGAACACCCTTTTGCTGGGCGATGTGGAGAATCTCGCGCGCGTGCCTCTCAGGAACACCCTCAGCGATGAGGGCCAAGCTCTTGATCTGCGGGAACTCGAAGATCTCGAGTGTGCTTGAGTATACGGAACGAGACGAAGCGAAATTGACGACGACGTCAACCTCAGGATGCTTCTTAACCGCCTCAGCAACGCTGGTGTAAACGGGTAGGAGTGTCTCCTTCGTGCCCCAGTAGAACTTCTGGATGTGGTGACCGCCGAAGGGGTAGATCATAGCCGCAACGCTGGGTGCCTCACGTCCGCACGAGTAGTCGAAGTCGAGCATGCCTTGGATGGCCCGAGGCTGGAGGCCGTATACGAAGGAGCGAGTTTGGGCATCGAATGGACGGTACGAGGGGCGGGAATGCTGGACTCCGGTTTTCTTATCAAAACTGACGATTTGGTCCTGTGGCTGAATGCGCTCGCCGTCGGCGTCAATCGTACCAATAGTAGGCTCGGACTCCAAGGTCTTGCTGGAACCACCCTGGGGAGTAGGCGGGCTGATGGGAGTTGCCGCAATGGAGTGGAGGTTGGACTGCTTGCTGGAGACGCCAAGAGCGAGAGGAACAATCGCAGTGATGTGGGTATCGGGGCCGTAGACCTTGATAGGGACACCGAGCGACTCGCCCAAGAGGCGCATGGCCTTGAGACCCTCCTGATAGTTGGGTCCACCACGACGGACATAGATCTTGACCTGATGAGCGATGAGAGGTGCCTTGTACTCCTTCAACGCACGAATGATGCCCTTAAAGGTGGCCGCGACGTTGGTGAAGTTAGCGATTCCACCGCCAATGATCAGGATCTTCCCGTCGGCGTGAGGAGTCCCGCGAGTCATGAGATCCACTACATATATGCGTCAGCCCAAGCCGTTGAACGGAGAAGGCTTGCACTTACGAATAGTCTTGGCGTACTCGTACGTCTGCCCTTCTGAAGGAGCGCCGGAGTACTCGCCATAGTTGGCGAGCTCGTGAGCGAAACCGTGGGCAGCAATGGCATCGGAGTAAACGACCGAAGCACCACCACCAGCAACCATAGTCCAAATACGACCCTCGGCGTTGAGGACGGTCAGCTTAAGAGAAGCACCAGTTGAAGCGTCAAGCTTCTGGATGTATGCTTCTTCCTTCGTGAGGTCACGACCGAAAGGAGCGGGCCAGACCTACGAAAGCATCATATTCAAATCCAAGTCTTGCAGTGTTACCTGAGCTAAGACGCACCATGGGGGGACCGCGGTCGGCAGAAACACCCTTTGCCCTCGTCGTAGTTGTTGCCTGGGACCCAGTCTCATACACGGACAAGTCACGAGCAATGGCCCACTTAGGTCCACAGATCGATTCGGCGGTCTGGTCGAGCTTCGCGGCCATGTCGAGATATTGAATGGTGGGCTGGCTCCCGTCGACGCCATCGAGGACGACGAGAGGGTTGATCTCAAGGTATGCGAAGTGAAGGTCAACGTACACGGAGTAAAGTCGGATGAGGAAGTCGACGAGGGTCTCCTTCTTGGCCGCAGGTACGTGCTTCAAGAGGGTGTCGGCGATGGTCTGACGAGAGGGGAAGGCTGCGTTGACGGGGAGGCTGAGCTTGAGAGCCTTGGCATCGACATCGCCAATGTCAACCCCACCCTCGTGGGTGAACAGGATGTAGTCTCCCTCTCGTGCCGAGTTAATGCAGACGTAGTATTCGGCATCAGAGGGGTGGGGGAGGAATGGCTCGACGATGAAGTTACTGAGTGTGCCAGTCACGGACTCGACCTGGGAAAGTTGTCAGAGAGGGTTGGAAAGAAGAGGGATGCGATGCGATGGGAACCACGACAGGATGGCGTAGATCTGGAATCGGGACTCGTGGACGAGCGAGCGAAGGAACATAAACGGAACGCGGTCGGGCGGAATCACGTGGGGCGTGTCCGGTATAATGAGGTCGCGCACGACGCGTTCAGACGCGTCGAAATGCATGCGACGACACGGGGCAAGGAAGGTGAGAAGCAAAACAGGAGGGATGGGGAGGGCGAAGTATCGCACATTGGCAATCGATGGCGACGATAACATGGGGCGCCGAGGGATGCGACAGACGAGGGGCGAACGGCAAGAAGGCAGACACGCTCACCTTCTGGGGCTTGCCTGCGCGCTGCTGAATCCACTGCTTGGCCTCGTCCCAAGACTTGTTGAGAGCGAGGAGACCCGCTTTTCCGCGACGCTTGATGAGCTGATCGGGCTTTGCCACGAGTTTTGTAGAGAGAACCCAGCCGGGAAGCTGAGTGTCGGGGGTGATGGCGTTCGTAGCCGGATCCCAGGAGATCTGGGCAACCTTCGGCGAAGGGAAAATGAAGGGAGTGACCACCTTGGCAGAGGGATCTACAGCAGGGGCGCGCTCGAGCCAGTACGCGAGGACGAGCTTTGCATCGTATTCCCTGATGGCTATGGTGCGCATACATGAGCCCGCAATCTCAGCAAGGTGAAGGACAGACGGTTCTCACCTTTCGAGGACATCTTGGGAGGATGTAGAGACGACGGGGACGGTGGAAGGGAGAGGTGGGGGGATGAAAGAGAGCAAAGGCGGGAGGGCTGGGTGGGCCTAGAGGGTATTTAAAGGGACCGAAGATTGGGCGGACGTCGAGTTAAGTCGAAGTCACCTCACTTTCAGGAAATAGAAGTGGGGGCATCATAATACTTAGCCCGCCAACCGCCCTCCCATTCTAGCCCCCAAATTTCACACGACTTGTATACCCCTCCTCCCAATCTCATTGGCTCACCCGCCCCACGCTCGTACCACACCCCAGTACTCTGCAATGGTTCAACCGACCATGACGCAGGATATTGTGTGCCTCGTAAGACTCGCTTCATCGTGCATGTGTTGTTTCATCGTCGGCTGCACAAGATGTATCCGAGACAACCTCCTATGCGCCGGCTCTCTGACTCTGACCTGATTTGCAAGGACTTCATTCAAAACTTGAAGGCGTGGAGCACAAGACACGAGGTAGCGCCCTTACCCAGATCTAGAAGTGAGCTGGGTTATTCTACGGCATCGTCTACGTACTTACGGAGCACCGACTGATGCCGCCTCACCCAGATGGGGAGCGATCCACGGCTTGCAGTAAGGTCATACGCAGGGGAAAATAAGCTACAATGCCAATCGAATGACCTTCAGGTTTGCACACAAATTAAAATATGCCTTCGTTACGATACCTTGTCCATGCCTCGGCACACCCGGCCCATTCGAGAGAGTTCATGAGTTTTCCCGAACCCATCTCTAGATCAAGCTGAACCCACGGCCAAGCGCTTCCAACATATCGATGCCTGCTTGATGCCTGCCTTTCAAATGCATAATACTTCCTCACTCGCCGTGTGAGGACACATGTCGTGCCGATCTCGTTTATCACTTCCATCAAGCAACTGCGCTGTCCGAAGTCTCTCAAAGTGACTTCAGTCCGAGGGCATGCTGCGAATGCATGTCAGCCTTTGGCTCTGGATTGTTGCCCATCAAAGGGCATCTACTGATCCTAATCTACCAAGGTGTACACGGGCTCCTTCTTCCCAGTAAGCGATTTGAATTGCGATACACATTGCACGAGCCTGGACCAAGTACATAATACTTCTTTCACACCGAACTGCATGCATCGGAAAAGATACCGCTTGTAGTAGTCCATCTTGGCAAGTCTTCACGTTTGTCATTGGGAGTGAAAAGCAGTGGCAGAAACACTCCACTATTGGAAGCGCTGGAGGCGAGATAACGATCTGCCCTCTCCCTGACGTCGGTGGTTGCCGTTATGTCATGCCGGTCTCTGACATGTGAATAGTGACCCCTAACTCAAGGCGCTATAGTGTAGTGGTTATCACTTGGGATTCTGATCCTGTATTCCCAAAACCCAGGTTCGAGCCCTGGTAGCGCCTCTCCTGATAGTTTTTGTTTTATGATGAGTTCGCGACATCAAGTACCGTCGGGGAGGATTCCTGACCATTGGTCGCGAGCAAATTCAAGTTCTGCCCATCGGCGGAGATGACACAGCCTTGTCAAGAGGCTCGCTAGGTCAGGCTTCTAGGCGTTTCTCAAGGAATCCCGCGGACATAGAACGGGGAGATCCTACGGACTCCCGCCTGGCAGCGGCCCTAAGCCAACGCCGTCGAGGCATTTTGAACTCAGGAATATTTATCCCGCTTGAGTCACGTTCGCTTAAAAGGAGCATGGCTTTCTCATTCATCCTGGCGGATACCCGAGGGTTGCCCGCTTTTGCATCGTATCTACTATAGTATAGAACTCATGATCAGGAGTGCGGCCGAGCCAAAATGACGAGGACATAACGTACTGTATATAATCTGTACTGTTCTATGCAATCGCTTTGCAAGAAAGCTCTACAATATTTATAATCAATAGATGCGTCGTTCGAGGGAGTCTCTGGCTACATAGCGCTGTATGAGAGTATCGGACAAGCTCGATGGCGACCGTGAGGAAATAATATTGCTGGAGAGGGTTGCATGTAGGCGCCGGTACTCCTTTACTCCTCCAGCACAAGCCCGGCCGATCATCGTGCACGAAGTAGTCACCAAGGAGGCACTCGTTATTATACGAGGAGGACATGCACACGTATTGAGCCCGAAGGCAGCCTACGCGCGCGAACTTGCAACATCCCCCAGCCTCCATGACCAGTAATCGATGGGCGGTATCCTCGCGAACCCGTCTTTTAGGGCCTAATTGTTGCCTATGTAATCCAATAACAAACAGATCTGTCGGTGATATCGTGTTCCTCTCATCTGGTCAGTGACCCACCACGACCACCGCTGCTGGGACAGCGGCTCTGGAAGATAACTTACTCAGCACTCCTCCACTTGAATGTTTACCAAGCCATCAAGGACGGCGTTCTGTTGCTGCTGAAGCAAATTACTCCCGGCACAGCGGTGCCGACGACCACTGTGGCTCTGTATATATAGGGGCCAAAACGAGGGAGCAGAGAAACCCACAAACCCGCTACCCACCCCGAAGTTCCAACTTGACGCCATCGCATTTTGAAAGGTTCCAGGAGATCATGCCCGCGATTACCTCAGGAAAGGTCCTCGTCACCGGTGCGAACGGCTATATCGCCGTTTGGATCGTCAAATCCCTCCTCGAAGCCGGCTTCGCAGTTCGCGGCACCGTGCGCTCTGAGAGCAAGGCGGCGTACCTCCGCTCGTACTTCAAGTCGTCAGGCGACAAGTTCGAAGTCGTCGTGGTCTCTGACATGACCAAGGTCTGTCTACACGTCTTCCCATGAAAATCGGCTCTCCCTGACGCGTCCGATGACTTTCACTTACAGGACGACGCGTTCGCAGAGCACGTCAAGGACGTCGACGCGATCGCGCACACCGCCTCGCCCTTCCACATGAAGGCCGTCGAACCCGAGGAGATCGTCGGCCCGGCCGTCGCTGGCACGCTCTCTGTGCTGAAAGCTGCAGAGGCGCACGGCGCGCGCGTAAAGCGCGTCGTCGTCCTCTCTTCCACCGCCGCGCTCTTCCGCATCTCGCCCAACCCGGTCGTCCTCGACGAGTCCGCTTGGAACGAGCAGGCAATCGCAGAGATCAAAGAGAAGGGCCGGGACGCGACCGCGATCGGCAAGTACCGCGCTAGCAAGACCCTTGCGGAGCGTGCGGCCTGGGAGTGGTGGGAGCAGCGCAAGGCGGGACTTGGGTTCGACCTCGCGGTACTGAACCCGCCGTACGTGTTTGGGCCGAACATTCACGATGTCGACCAGCCGGAGAACCTGGGCGAGTCCATGCGGGACTGGTACAACGTTGTTGTCAAGGGTGGGTTGAGCGATGACGCCCTTGCGAATAATGGGTACGTCGTTTCTCGGATTGCTCTTCGGGAGGTTGTCCCTTGACTGATGTACCGGGTTCTGAATAGAGCAATGTTCGTCGATGTGCGCGACATTGCGCAGGCGCATACACTCGCCATCCAAACACCGGCAGCGGGCGGGCAGCGCTTCATCATCTCTTCTGGTCCCTACAAGTGGCAAGACTTTGGTGAGCAACCGTTCGGCCGTGCGTAATGTGGGGCGCAACTGATCTTCGAACGTCCTATAGTTGCGGCCGCCCACCGCTGGTCTGAGAAATTCCCCGAGGGCAATACCTCCTACGATCCCTCAAAGGCAGTCCATGCGCTCCAGTACGACAACAGCAAGGGCATTACAACCCTCGGCATGAAGTATCGAGGCATCGATGAGGTCACTAGGGATTCCCTTGAGGACTTCAAGGCTCGTGGTTGGTTGTAAGGCCTCCATAAGCCCTAAACGACTGTCCATATTACGAGTTGTGCGGCAATGGGGCGGTGCGGTTATCCACAACTGTATTTTATCATTCACTATAAAGATGCTCAACCCTGGAAATCAGTGACGCGTTTTTATTACTTAGCTCCCAGCTGAGTGGCGGTCCCGGTTCATTCAGTCAAGTCGCCATCCGCGGTGGATGCAGGTATCGGCTTTCAGGCAGAAGAGAACAAAAGGGACTCATGTTTGGAAGCCAGAGCATATGTGTAGGATATGGGCAGGTATTGTTCAAGGAACCCCGCACCAAGTGACCAAAATATCTCACCGGTGAGGATGACATCGAATTGAGACTTGCACTGGATAAGTTAAGAAGCGAATTGCTGCTCAATGTTAATGTGTGATCCATGTGGTACGGCCTTCAATGTCCCACAACGTTTGAAACCTTACGAAGGCGGCATTTTCTGTTCACGATAAGTAGAGCTGGAGGGAATGAGTTGATACGAGGATAGGCACTTACATTGAGGAATATTCTCAAATAGACATCTGTTGACCCATCACGCGTTCTGGGCTATTCGCTTGATGGTCCATGGCCGAGCGGAGGCATTGAGTCCACGCAGGCCAGCTGGCCCACATCTTGTTCATGCTTCATTGCACATTGAAGGTTGTCATCCGTCCCCCCCCACCCTCTGTCCGGGCAATCCGCTTCGCGACCACATGACCCTACTGCCCTTGCCTTACTGCTGAGACGGATGCCCTTCCCTGGACAGCTTTCCATACGCACGAAGAAGTACAAGGATCACGTACATGTTCACATGGTAACCCAGGGCAAGACGTGTGCGACTCATGCCAGCTCATGGATACGATGACTGGTCAAGGAACAGCAAAACGTGGATGGTCAAATGCCACGTTCTTGCTCTGTCAGGCAAGTCACGCCTATGTTTTGTGAGCAAAATGCGAAGGGCAGACACAAAACTGATTACGCACATAGCTCATAGTTGCGAGATAGTCGATGAGAAATGCGTGGCGAGATGTCACGCGTTGAATGTTTGCTCATGGATGGTGGTATGTAATTCGTTCAACTCGATGGGTTCCCATTGTTGAGGAGAGACATCCTGAAAACAGCGAAACAGTCCCTCCGAATGTGTGTACGAGGCACGTTGCTGAGAAAGTGCATGGGAAGACAAGTCCAGGGTGGCCTGTGAGATGGGGGAGGGTGGAGAGTCGACGACTCCCAGAAGCGACGAGCGTGCGCGCACCGGCCGGTCCGGTCGCACGGGTGCGATCGCGATGGGATCAGGGGAGTGAGACTCGATGAGTTCACCATGACGCCCACCACCACGCTCCAGCCTGCTATAAGATCGTCCTCCCCAGCACCGTCCTACCATCTTCTCACCTCTGAATTACGCTCGCGACAACCATGAGCGGACGACTTGCTTCTGGTGAGTGGGGTTCCGGCCTCGGCGAGATGGAGACGTGCTCGAATGGCGCTGGTAGAGACTCTCGTTCTCCCTCAAGTTGGGCTTTCGATGGGCGTATATGCGCGTGGCTTGGGCACGTTAGCTTTGAGCTGCGAGCTGCTTCTCGGAGGAGGAAGAGTCGGTCTGTACCCTGTCTCCATCATAGCTTGTCCATGGTGTTCGACCAGGGTTGACCGATCACCCTCTGTTGACTGAGGAGACCTGCTGTGCTGGTGTGCAACACCCCGGGCCGACGTTGCCACACATCGGCTCTTGTCTTTTCCAGTGACGAACCCTAGGACTTATCTGTCGTGGCGAGCGAGCTATATGCTGATGTCATGTCTACCCAGAATACCCTGCTTGGAAGAAGCTCCAACAGATCTACGACTCTGAGCATGGCAAGCTTGTCTTGAGGGATCTCTTCGCACAGGATCCCCAGCGGTTCTCCAAATTCAGCCGCGAGTTTACCTCTCCCGATGACGCGAACGTGACCTTCCTGCTCGACTTCTCGAAGAACCTAATCACCGAGCCCATCCTGGGCACCCTCCTCGACCTCGTCCGTGAGGCGCAGGTAGAGGAGTACCGCGAGAAGATGTTCAGCGGCGAGCACATCAACACGTCCGAGGACCGGTCCGTACTTCATGTCGCGCTCCGCAACTTCGACGAGTTCAAGATCAACGAAGCCGGCGTGGACGAGGTCAGCAACGTCCTCGCACACATGAAGGAGTTCACCGAGGCGGTCCGCAGTGGCGCGTGGAAGGGTTACACTGGAAAGACGATCAACACGATCGTCAACATCGGTATTGGTGGCTCTGACCTCGGTCCCGTCATGGTTACTGAGGCGCTCAAGCCTTACTCGAAGCGCGATCTGAAAGCACACTTCGTCTCCAACATCGATGGCACCCACCTCGCAGAGACACTCCTCGAGTGTGACCCAGAAACCACTCTTTTCATCATCGCGAGCAAGACTTTCACGACGCAGGAGACGATTACGAACGCTGAGAGCGCTCGCGACTGGTTCCTCAAGTCCGCGAAGGACAAGGCTCATGTCGCGAAGCACTTCGTCGCGCTCAGCACGAACACCAAGGCTGTCACGGCATTCGGAATCTCGGAGGCCAACATGTTCCAATTCTGGGACTGGGTTGGTGGGCGGTACTCACTCTGGAGCGCCATCGGTCTCTCCATCGCCCTCGTCATCGGCTACGACAACTTCGAGAAGCTGCTCAAGGGTGCTCACGGCATGGACAAACACTTCCGGACTGCGCCTCTTGAGAAGAACTTGCCTGTCCTTCTCGCTGTTCTCGGCATTTGGTACAACGACTTCTATGGCTCGCAGACCCATGCACTCCTCCCCTATGACCAATATTTGCACAAGTTTGCAGACTATTTCCAGCAGGGTGACATGGAGTCGAACGGCAAGTCGATCACCAAGGGCGGGCAGCGCGTCAACTACCAGACTGGAGTACGTGGTTAATTGTTGTCACGGTTGCTTACACGTCCTAACACGCGTACTGCTTTGCAGCCTATCATCTGGGGAGCAGCGGGAACGAATGGCCAGCACTCGTTCTACCAGCTCGTGCACCAGGGCACGAAGCTCATCCCCGCGGACTTCATCGCCCCCGCGACAACGCACAACCCGATCGCGAACTCGAAGCACCACCGCATCCTTCTCTCTAACTTCTTCGCGCAGCCTGAGGCGCTGGCGTTCGGCAAGACAGAGGAGGAGGTCCGCAAGGAGCTTGGGCCGACCGCGTCCGACCCGCTCGTCAAGTCCAAGATCTTCGAGGGTAACCGGCCGAGCAACAGCATCATCTTCCCGCTCCTGACGCCAGGCACGCTTGGTGCGCTCATCGCGCTCTACGAGCACAAGATCTTCACGCAGGGTGTTGTCTGGGGCATAAACTCGTTCGGTACGTACTATTTTTTGCTTATCTGGTCTAGCACTACAACCAACCCCGTCGCTTCCAGACCAAATGGGTGTAGAGCTCGGCAAGGTGCTCGCGAAGAACATCCTGAAGCAGCTCGATAAGCCGGAGGACGTCACGGGCCACGATAGCTCGGTCCGTCTCCGTTTGCAATCTTCGCCTGGCCTGACGCAGATCCTGACGAAGCATTCTTTACAGACTACCGGCCTCATTCACTACTACCAGAAGTGGCGCAAGGAGTAATTCGCGAGGCTACGAGTCCCTCACCTTAGACCGAAGGATGTCAAAGAAACCATTGTATCGCTAAGTGTAACAATTGATTCGCACTGTTGGAAGGATATCCCTGTGAGCCCAAGCAATCATGCCTGTTGCTTAACTTGTTGTCCGGCGCGGTTGCTCCGCTCTTATCGCATTGAACTGGCAGCCGCCACCAAAACGGACGCGCGCCGGCGTTCAGCGCTCAGCCTTCCATGCATTTCTGTCCTACAGTGTTTCCTTGACATCATTCAAGCATCTCTAGGAGGAGCTGAATGGATTTTCAGTTTACCATTTGGTTCGAAGAAGAGAGTTGTTCATGGGGTACGCAAATCTCTGCCATCCAAAGAAATCCGAAGACATGCACCTTTCTTCGTATCTAAGCGCTCAACGGACCCTGCTACAGTACTGCGAAAGTGACTCACGGACTCACGGACCGTGGGCAATCGATGCTGCGAGGATGCTTATAAAGGCTAAGAGCGACGACGAAGGCTCTGCGACTCACCGGGAACTGTTTTATCGACATGGCTCCGCCTGGGTACGAGCTCCTCAAGAGCGACCCGGAACACGACGGGCTGGTTCAGCCCGTTGTCGTCTCTCGCGGTTCCAGACGCAGCCTCTTCTCAACCCAGAACCTCAGCCCTTTTCGGATCTTCCTAGTGGTTCCTGCGTTTTTGTTTGGGACGGTGTTTGGTGTTTTGGCAATCTCGTTCCTTCGGCCCAAGCTTGCCCATCTCGATGACAGCCTGAGCACCTCATCGCCACAGCCTCATTCCTCCCAGCCGCTCCAGCGGTGTCCTGCCAGTTTTCCCCGTCCGGCAAAGGCTCCGGCTCCGGTGAACTTATTCGCATCGCTCACGGTGCCCGAAACAGTCGCGATCCACGAATGGGTCTCCTCGCCCTCGCGCAACCTCAACCTTACCGCTGGAGACGAGGCCTGCATCTCCGACAACTACATCTACCGCATCGAAGCGTACCGCCCTGCGAAGAAGGACGCGCTCGCATATCTTGACCATCCAGACGAGGCTAACCTCCCAGACCGGTACGCGCACGTCGTCATCCACCATGGTGCCGCGAGCGACCCGTATGTTCAAGACTACCTCGTCGGACCGCTCCCCACCTCCGAGAAGACGACAATGCGGAAGCTCACCGAAATCTACCACCGCGACCCGATTCCCTTCAGCGCGCGGGGCTACACCACTCTCGCGGAGATCGGGCCCTTGCTGCTGAAGACCATGGCTTCTGTCTCAGTTGCGACCGAGGTACGTATTCTAGACTGCTGGTGGTGGTGGTGGTCGACATGATCATTTCTGACGAGTCGACCACAGGATCTCTTTGGTGGAGTTGCTCGCGGGCTGCCTAATGATACGATCGTCGCCGCTATGGCCGCACCTTTCAGCTTCGACGGCTCTTTCCGCCGCGGATGGGTCACTTGGCGTCGCAATGTTGGAGGGCCCTGGCTGCATCCCAGTCAATTTCTTCATGTACGTCGACGTCAGCGGCACAGACCCGGAGCTATGGGAGCTTCGCAAGGTACGCTGCCGCTCCTTCAGGCTCCTTTGTGAGATTCCGGGGTGTATGGCTTACGCTCTTGTTGGCCGGTGTCTGTAGATCGTCTACAACCACCAGGTGTTCAATTCGACAGATGCATTCATGGCCGCATACCATGATGGGACGCTCGTTCGCCTCCCAAAGCGTCCTGACCAAGATCCAGCAAGCGTCGACTGGAGCACGCGCAAGCTGCCGCAGCCGCACACGCCTCGCGACTTGGATGATCTTCCTGGACCGCGCTCGGTGTCGTTCGGTGGTCTGAGGTTCCGTGTAGATCGGGCGTTGCAGTACGTGAGTTGGATGGGCTGGGGAATGTACCTCGGCTTCGACAGGGACATGGGCCTCAGCTTGTGGGACTTGCGCTTCAAAGGGGAGCGGATCATCTACGAAGTGAGATTCATCAACATTTATGAAATGCTGTTGAGCACCTTTAATTGTGATTTCACATAGCTTGCACCACAAGAAGCCATGGCGCAGTATGGCAAGTCTTCCGGCGCGAGATGTGGTTTGTCGGCGCTGACCATAACATAGCCGGGAATGATCCAATGCAGGCGACGACCGCATGGCTTGACAGATTCTTCGGGATGGTGGGCTGTGGACTCTCCATCCTTGGTGAGGCATGCGGTGCTTATTATTTGTCGGCCAGGGTTCCGCTGTGCGCGACATGTTGCCAGGCTACGACTGCCCGCACGAGGCCATATACCTTCCGGCGACGACACACAACTTCGAAGGAAGTATCACTCGAGAGCGTGCATCTGCATCTTCGAACACGACTCTGGACGACCAATCACACGTCATACAGGCTACTCTGCTGGCGAATTTGGCTCCACGCGTGGATACCAGCTGACCGTGCGGAGTATCTCGACAGTTGGAAAGTGAGTGAATACGACACATCACCTGCCCATCGTCTGGAGGAGAACGCTGACTGCATGTCGTGTTTTCATCCGGTAGCTACGACTATTGTGTGTACTTCTTTCATTATTGCTCATCTTTCTTTTACCACCGCTAACACGGATATTCAGTATTCGATTACATTTTCCAGATAGACGGCACCATCGAAGGTTCGTCTCTCAGCTTCGGGCTACTTGCAAGGTGGCTACTGGGAGCCTGCGCAAGAGGGTTATGGCACTGCAATCCGAGATACCACAATGGGATCGCTCCATGATCATGTCATCAACTACAAGGTGATTGTTCCTTTTATCCCCGTGCAACGGTCAGATCTAACAGTCACGCCCACATATCAAGGTTGACTTGGACGTGGCAGGGTTGGACAATTCCCTTCTGTTCACGAACACCGCGACCGAGAAGATTACCCAGCCGTGGTTCGACGATGATTGGGGACAGGATGTCATTCAACAGAAGATTTCGCGGACGTATATCGAAAATGAGGACGATGCTCTCCTGAAATACCCGACCAATTTCCAAGGTGGATACTCCCTCGTCAACAAGGATTCGCTGAATAGATGGGGCGTCCCTCGTGGGTATGCTATTCACGCTGGGTACTCCCCAGTCCACAACGTGCGTAGTAATTCTCGTCCTCAGTAGCGCTGTCGAGAGTTTGACGGATGTATGGGCCACGGCCTGGCGACAGACGGTTGTCGGGTCCAAGCGTCTTCTCAACAACGCAAATTGGGCGCGATACAATCTCGCCGTCTCCAAACGGAAGGACACGGAACCCACTTCGAGCTCGCAATGGAACCTCCATCTCCCGGGCGCGCCGATGGTCGACTTCCACAACTTCTTCGACGGGGAGAACATCACCCAAGCCGATCTCGTCGCCTGGATCAACGTCGGCACGCACCATCTCCCGCAGGCGGAGGACTCCCCGAACACGCGCACGAACCTCGCCGCGTCGAGCTTCTTCCTCACGCCGCTCAACTACTTCGACTACGACGTCTCCATGGACTCGATCAACTCCATCCTGCTCACCGCCCCGGAGAAGGCCGGGGATCCTTGGCCGTTCGACGACTACGGCGTGCCGCCGGCGAACTGCGTCCCGGACGAGGTCCCGCCGTTCGAGTATGTGGGCGTGAAGACGTTCGGCCTTGATGGCCAGCCGGCGCCGCCCGCTACCGCCGAGGAGATGCGGAAGAGCGCAGAGCTTTTCCACCGCATCAAGGTAGAGCTGTGACGGCATCGACCGGGGGTAAACCACGGACTAGAGCGGTGCTGTGGGCGCGTTCTGGCGAAAATCCCATGCATCACCTTCACGGGCGTCGAGTATAGTTAAGTAGACGTGTATGGCATGCAGACAGGTTTGATGGCAGCAGCGCTCATGGCCGTGACGCATACAACGACAACGTCAGTGCAGCGAGTTAGATGTCATGAGGAGAATCTTTCGCCCTGATTGTGAGGTTGCTCATCAAGTGCGCAATCGGTCTTTTCAAATCCTCCTGGTGGAGGTTCTGAGTCCTAGAGCGGGCTGTTCAAAAGGGGGGCGAGCTTAGGCTTGCTTCAAGAGCATATCCACTCACCTCTCATTCGCAAGATGGCCTCCGACGCCGCCATTCACGAAACGATCCTCATCTATGCAGTCATGTAGGCCCCGTTCTGTTCCTTAGGCATGGCTTTATTGATATGTACTAACATTTACACCGTGCGTTAGGATTCCAAATAAATATTGCGACGTCGCTGTTGCAGGCATGTTTCGGTTCTCAAAGTGTTCTGGAAAACGAACTCACTCGTTTCGCGTCCAGCCTTTGTTCTTTATGACCTCCTCATAACACTACCGCGCGAGATCCGACTTTTCTGGACCAGCCAGGTCCGGATCCTCTCTGCATTGCTGTACTTCTCGAACAAGTACATGATTCTGCTCGCCACTGCTGTACCGATCGTCAAGTATATTCCAATGTCCGACTCCCTTTGCGCTGGGATGGTCATGACTGGCAACGTCTTCGCTTACCTTTCTCTGGTCCCGCCGGCAGGTACGTAGGTTTCACTGGCCCATGTCTCTACGCTTCAATGACTGAAGTCAGAGTTTCAGTATTCGGTGGACTGCGGACGTATGCGTTGGCTAACCACCGCATGCTGTCGGGCGCCGTTTTCCTCCTTTTGAGCGTGCAAATTGTGACAGACGTGGTACGGCATTATCGTCGCCCTGCAGTTGCATAACGCAAGCTCGTACTCAAAGTCCTTCGTTAGCTACAATTCAGATTCCACGCCTTCGTCCGGGCCACATACCTCCCCCGCGTGGGCTGCGTGGAATTCTCTGCGACACCTCCCACTCTCGTTCGAATGTACGTCAGTCAGTTCTCTCGCTTTTTGCACTTGCACTCACCCTCTCTCGCACAGTTGTACGTCCGGTACCTCTGTGACCGCAATGACACACCACTGACGAGTCGACAGTCACCCTCACGAACCGCATATCGACTATTATCGCCGACATATTGCTCGTGGCAATTACCTGGAAGTTCCTACCCGGAGGCACTACAGGGAATGGTCGGATAGAAAGTATTAAAAACCAAAGGCATCATGGGGATAATGCTAAGAAATGGTTCGTCAAAGTCTGGCGGCTCTAACCATGGGCTCGGTTCAAGGACTTACTTATTCATTGCATCCGCAGGTTTACTCTACTTCGTGTGAGGCATCGCACAGTATCTCCATGCCCGACGTGGCATTTATATACTAATCATCAAAATGAACAGAGTGTTGTCGACGATGAGCATCTTGCAGCTCATCCTCGTAGAACTCTCTGTGAGTGCCTGAAATTTCAATGCTGCACTCTCCTTGAGTGCTGACCTAAAAGCCTTCTAGCTATTATTACCAGACTCGCAAACCACACTCGTACAAAGTTTCGCGGCGCCGTACGTAATCTATTAGTGAACAGGATAGCTTACCATCCACTGTTGGTATTGATGATCCCGTCTCCCCTTGATCAGGCTTTCCAACATTCTCATATCCCATTTCCTCCTCGATCTCCAAGAGGCGCATCAGAGAAAGGCAGTCTTTTTGGACACCGAGGACCCGTTGGACATCTCGCAAAGCCTCAGCATCCACTCGCTCAACTTTGCGAGGGCACTCGGGTCGATCGGTGCCACGATAGAAACCCCGGAGTATCCGCAGGAAGATGATGACGAAGGCACAGATGATGGCTTGCGGGATTGAACAGGTTTCTTTCCTTCTTGCTCCAGCCAGGATTGGAAGACGAGGCGCAAGATCCCAGAAATCCCGCGGAGCAGACGACCCTGGTGGTCTCTCTGCATCGGTATAGCAAGCATACCGTTTCCATGAGTTGCGCTTGACGTTGACCACCATTGAACTACGGAAGATCGCATGTTGATAATGCGGATAGCCGCATGCGGGATGGATGCGAGGGGAGTGGAATGGATGCACATACCTGTCGAACCTAAACCCATCCTGGAGCATTTCGACGCACAGCCGCCGCACATACTCGATCGTTTGTACTGGCTGCAGCGTACGTCGAACGGTTGCACGCGCGATCGATCTCAGCTCCGCTGCTCATCACGGCCCCGCCGTGCATGGTCGTTGGTGCTCTCTGAGTGTGGGCGGATTGATAGAAAGGGGGGTTCCGGAGAGGGGAGCGAAAAATCGAGCATGGACAGGGGCCGAGAGTATTTCGAGCGGTTGCATACGGGGATGTTGACGGTCGAGATCAAGGAAGACCGGCGGAAAGCAGAGGACTGAGCAGAGAGTGAAACCGATGCGGAAGGAACCGGCATCGTCGCTGGAGAGGACGAGCACAGGGGGACGGCCTGGGACGGCAGGACGCGATCAGAGATCTCGGAGGCGTAGAGGGGCCTCGACTGTCCCGCACCGACGTCAAACCGTCGTCGACGAGGCTCGAGCCGCGGGTCTCAGCAACCATTGCCCCGCCTCGAATCTCCTCCCGCTCGGCCCCACATATATAGCCCTCTTCGACGTCTCGGGTCTCTCGCCCGCTCTCTGCCTTCTGTGCCGTGCCTGGTTCCCCCGTGAAAAACGCTCCTGGACGCATCCGTGCAGCGTGCGCGCTGTGCACCCCGCAAGCAAGAGTAGAGCGCAGATTGCCGAAAGCGGGGTAGACTCTCACACGAACGCTCCTCACCGGCCCATCGCCTGCACTCGTCCACTCGTCACCATCCCGAGCCCTTCATTTCGCCTCCCATCGCCATCTCACTTTTCATACACCGTCTGGTACGCCTCCTTGCCCCTCTTTGTCCTTCGCACCCTCACGCCCTACCCCTCCTTCCCGTCGACCTTGACCCGAACGTCGTACATGATTATTTCGGCTCGCCTAGGGATTCAAGCCGCTGCACAATTCAAAGCTCACCTTCTTCTCCCTGATCGCCGCATACCTCTCAGTACGCGACCCTGCTCCCACGTTCTCGTTTAATTGCGTCTCCATATATACCCCCCGCATCTCGCCAAGCTCTCTCCTTCCCCCTCCCACCCCTCCCTCTGCCATCGTGTCGCTCTCGCTCTCCCCCTCGCCCACCTACCAATGAGCGACCCATCACACTCAACCCGGCCTGTGATGGCGCAGGCCGACTTGGATCCATCACACTCCCCCGCAACGGTTTCGGCCCAGGCCCTGGCACATGTCCCGTCCTCGGGCTCCATCGAGAACGCCCTTCAAGCTCGCCTCGATGGTCAGGCCTTTTCCCCCCTGTGCCCTTCCGCACGTACGTCATACACCCGCGTCGACTTCTCTGGAGCCAACACTCCTCGGCACGATTTCGCAGGTATCGAGCAGGATGATGGCGATGACCACGATGGAGAGGACGGCGATCGAGAAGGAGCTACCGGAGAGGATGGCACTGGCGAGGAGGCCATTCCACAGACACCCCAGGTGTCGCTGACGTTTTTGCTCGTGAGCGGGCGGAGAAGGACTATGACATTCGAACCCGAGACCACTGTTGGTCGGGTAAAGGAGCTTGTATGGAATGCATGGCCAAACGGTGAGCAGACCGCCTGTTTGGCTTCTCTCAACTTTCATTGTCATTCTTCACACATGGTGGACGTTGCGCGAGCACCGAGACTGCCCGGGCGTGTACCTGTGTGGGAATGGCAACAATGCCTCCGAGCATCGTTGACGTTACACTGAATGCTGATCAATTGCCCTGGACGCAGATTGGCAGGACGAACGGCCGCCTGCGCCGTCGTACCTGCGCATACTGTATCTCGGGAAGATCCTGCAAGACGAGGACTCGCTTGATAGTATGTCTCACCTCCCGGTCGTGCCTCCCCTCCTTCGCCGCATACTGACTGTATGCGCGGTAGAACTCTCGTTTCCGGCAAACATTCCCTCACCGACGTCCGCGTCGACCATCGTTCACTTGTCCATCCGCGCGTATGCCCCGCAGGCGGACGAGTTGCCCAAGAAGAAACGGAGAAGCACGATCGTGCCCTCCGGCTCTCCGGGTGAACTGGAAGATGAGAATGCGGGATGCTGTTCGTCCTGTATCATTTGTTGAGCCGCCATGGAAGGTTCCGCGCAGGGAAGCTTTTGACGAGTAGGTGAGCAGCTGCCTCGCGCGCGCCCTGCTGCTGGTCATGTAGTCTCTAATGCTGATCCGCGGTCGCTTCAGCGAGGTTCTCTTCCTCTTCTAAGGACCGTGGGTAGTAGTGCCCGGCCCGCTGCGCGCGTGCAAATCTTCCCTCCGCCGATCGCCTCCCGCCCACGCACGGGTGGAGCCCTACCCACCGGCTTCCATTCTCCGGTTACCGTCCTATTCACTCGTCCGCGCGGTTGGCGGCTGGCATGTGCCCCCGCCTTTCCTCCGGTTGGCTTCTTTTCGTTTTGCTTCCTCGACTTCTGGCCACCTCTAGCGTACCATATACCCGCTCGGGACACGCGCGCCACCTCGCCCAGCATCGCGTGCCGCCGCCTGACCCCTAATTCAAGCGTTGTGGATCGGATTGTTCCACTCTCCCCGCCTTCTTCTGCCGCTCTTCTGATCTCCGCCAGGCGTTGTCGGCTCTCGGCAACCGTGCCCATGCTACCTACCATTAACGCTGCCGTTCACGACCTGTTACGTCCGCCCACGTCTGTGCTCGACCCCAAGCCAACCTCGATTCCGCCCCTTCGCCATCCATGAACACCCCGCGTGCTCCTGAGGAAGTATTCTATCATGGGGCAAGGGCTGCATTATCAAGTCGGATTCACTCAACATTCTGTTGGTTCTTGTGTCTTCGAACGAACACTCTGTGCTTCACCGTCCCAGGGGCCCATTTGTCACTCCCGCCTGTACGACGCTTCCAGTTTCCCCGTGTGTTGTCGTTTTACACCTTCCTTCCCCATCTGTACCCTCCCTCTGTTTCTATCGAGCAGCTGCGCCACCGTCTGTTCCGCTTCCCCTGCTTTCTGCGCTCCCGAGTCCATATGCTGTACCGCGCGTCCCCCCGTGCCTGCAGTCGTCGAAGTTGAAACACCTATCTCGCACACACATTCGTATCCACGCTATCTGCTCTCCAATTGTATAGTAGCCTACTGCCATTCCACAACGCACCACATTATTGTCTAAATCATATCACTCCACGGCTGCCAGCGCACCTCTTCACTCATATAAGTTAAGTTAAGTTTGAGACAAACTTCATGTGCAACACGCTTCAAGCGCCTCATAATTAAGAAGGCTTCCTAAAGGTACCGGCGAAACGTCCGAGTCCAGGGCTCGGACCCCCGATGGTCATTGGATCGATATCCCGGCAATACATCCGGGCTGTTTCCAACGTCCACACGATCGGGTTAACTTAAGGGCCAAGATAGTGTGTCGCGGAAATGGAACCTGTATGCAACGTTTCATTATTGCTCTATCGAGTCCACGTTTCTGTCGAGTACGTGATCGAAGGGCGCCAGCAGGTGCCAGCGTAGAACTGACCGGCTTGTGGACTCATTGCGGACCAACTTAATAGTCACTGAACCCGCCCGACAATTCGACGAGCGCGGATCATTGCAGGAAAATAATGATGACTTGACCGGAAGAGAAACCTGTCCCTTCAATGGAATATGTCGAGACACCCCAGCACGCCTGACGGACCAGAAACGCAAGCTTCAAATGTGCTCGACCACGGCCAGAGTTCCCGATCCTAAGCATTCTTATTCAGTCACTGAACTCACGGGAATAAAGAGACTGTGCATACTGATTGAATGGGTCCCGTAAATGAGCAAGCTACTCGCTCAGGCTCCCTTGTCTTGAAATCCGGTGGAAGGGCAAGGGTCGTGCCAGTGGGACCCAGGGACGTCTCCGAAAATGCATGTTGTGGCCAAGCGCCAGCGTGCAGTCCTCGGGCCGGAGCGGACCGCCCACTTCACATCGCGGTACCACCGCTCAATTCTATCCTGAAAAGTAACTAGTGACGACACGTATGACTACAGTAGAAGTACATGTACATGAGTATGAGTACAAGATTTATGATGTTCGTAAGATATACTAGGACGGCTTTAAAATGTATCGTGAAACGCCAACACTCATACTGGCAGCTCGCTGATGTCCCTCTCGACACTTGGCCTCGTGGAGGGGGCCCGCACTGCTGAGTCCCCAAGGTCTTTTTCAGCCACCTTCTCCGCAAGGTCGATTGGTATCCCAGCTTCAGTGTCCACTCCCGGGAGGGACCATGGTAGCTGATCGTCGTCGTGAACAGCGTGATAGCGTCACGCGTCCACGCCCGACGCGCGAGGACTCGCAGGGTGATGAGAAGAGGAGAGATGCACTGATTGCAGGGGTCAGTCAATATATCCCGACTAATCCGTAGAATATGATGCGCGCGTACCGAGAACATCGCGTAGAACGAGAAGGCGAAGGCGACGTCCGTCCCGATGGCGAAGGTGATGAGGTAGGCGAAGCTGAAGAGCGTGAACGGGAGCGCCGACTCGACGACGATGGCCACGGCCCCGGTGTACACCTTAGTGTCGGCGTCGTAGTACTTCTGCATGTACCGCCCGAAGTAAATGATGCGTCCACAAATGAGCCCCGTCACGATGACGTTGAATGCGAACGTCGACGCTGTGTACGCAGTCACCGACGCCGCTGCAATGCCTGCGAAGTAGTCTCCGTTGGGACGTCCAGACCCGTACAAGAGTCCGATTGCGAAGACTGGGATGGGGGTGATGGGGTGTTAGGATCACTCTTTGCATTCAGGTGAACTACACGTACTGAGGGATGCAACCCAGATGATCGAAGGGAGAATAGTGACGCGCCGGCTGTTCCAAACCACGAAACAGCGGTAGATCTGGAAAACAGTTAGTTGGCAAAGTGATAGGAGGTTGGTTTTTCGACTTACGAGAAGCGCGTCGCTCATTAAGTTCATCGTGACACAAGCCGGTGGTTCCCCATGTCTGGTACCATACGGAGGAGTTGTCTTGCCAGTAGCCGTCGATCCCGCCTGGGTAGCTCGGGTTGTTGATGTACATCCTCTGTCCGAAGTACACCTGCGTCGTCCAGTATATGGTGTTGAGGATGAGGAGGATCGTGCTGAAGGCGATCATAAACTTGTCCATCGAGGTCCGTTTCTGGAGCTCCAGCAGCTGCCGGACGACCAGAAAGTACAGGATCAACTCGGCCCCTACCAAGCAGGTGTTAGCCGGAGCGCTGTCAGGCATGTCAACGAAGGTACTCGCCATACAGGACCGCGTCAACGAAGTTTGCCACATAATAGGCGTTCTGGAAGAGTGATCCTGCCATATCGGAGCGTCACTGTTCGGCCAGGTGATGGACAGCGGGGAGCGGGAGGTTCGGGTTGCACACGAATGTCTTGACGTCCATATAAGCCGTGCGATTGCGTCGCTTGATGTGGACAGGTCGGGTCTCTCCTCGCGAGTGTCCGGCAGAAGAGGACGGTAGGCTGCGCTGCCACGAAACGTCATGCACAGCGGGCAAGTAGGCATCGTCAGAAGCTATTCCATATCTTTCGAAATCGATGCGGAGTGAATAGCGGGCGGGAGCACAGGCTGCCAGAACGTCCGGTGCTTTCTGTGTCCATAGAGTCCGGTGCGGGGTCGTCGTGCCCCGGCCAATCGATGTGGGCGCACTGGGTCAGCATGCGCACGAAGGCGCCTGCCGCGGCCGCACTAACCAAGGCGCCGTGAGACCCTGTGAGACCGCGGCGTCGCTTGTGTGGCACGCCTCAGATCTCCTGCTGCTGCTTCCCTGCATCTGTCAGATGTCATAAGCATGCAGGGTGCGGACATTGAGTGAGTCCCACATGTTCCCACCACGAGCCCGGCAGCCAGCGGCGGCCAGCCACATTCCGCAGAAGAAGAAGTTGCATGATACAGTGCATCAAGGATGCAAACGTCTAGTTGTGGTTTTGCGCAGCGGGCGTGCATAAAAGAATGCGAGCGTGTCAGGCTTTGTGCTGACCAGCTGCAGAGAAAGTTGAAGTTGAACGTTACATAAGTGCGTGAACGCGCCGAAAAATCCCAGCAGGCGCATACCTCAACGAATGCGCCCACACGGTCACATGCAGGCCAACGCCGCCTGTGCGCCTCTTCTGGTGCAACTCTTGATGATTCACTTGTTTACCCCTTGTCCCCCACGAGTCTACTTCCTGGAGAGCTCAGTGTTCTCAGGGCTCCTAGTGTACCCCTCAGCTGCTTCGAGGCACAAGAGACAGCCAACCTCAAGGTCACCAATTCGCTTCTGAGCTTCCCAGGCTCCTGATTTAGGCTGTATAGGCCCTGCAGGAATTTTTCGGCGCGTTCACGTCGGGCACTGTAAACTTACACGTTAACCGTTCGACAATGAGACTCGACAAAGGTACACGTCGAAAGCTTGATGATTCATTGCTGTCGCAGGCTCCCCGGCCGAGACACAGCCAGCCTGTAAATTATTGTCAGTCTGACATACTGTACGGCCCCGGGGGCTTCGTCGGAGGCTTCACGCTCCGTTGAATGGCTCGAGTAAGGTGTCGGAAGCGATGCAAGTGCCAAGGGGAATGGCACCTCGGTGACTTAACTCGCATCGCATCTCCCAACCTATTTTAGATTATTCCTCAGTCAGTCGAAAAGACAGCTACCAGGAATCAAGTCAAGATTCGTATCCTTGACTCATTAGTGTGGCTGCGTACCTTGATTGGAAGGCGGAAAGTACACTGAGCGATGCGGCTCAGTCGACGAATACCTCTCTTGCATTTTCCCTGATCAACGTTGTCCTATAAATTCAGCGCAGGCTCACCTGCTTCAGTAGACACCGCATCGGATAGAGGATCGAGGGATGATCATCAAGTGGTATACAACCGCAATAGCGATGTATTGATACAGCATACAACATCCAAATGTGCGAATCATCGAACGAACCCTCACCGCTGCTCCCTCGGTTCTATCGATGTCCATGTTAGTAAGCGGACGTCTTGGAACGTGGAAACATGACGGGACGTACGTGACCACTGGATGTTGAGGATAAGGTTGTCGTAACCACGACCATGCATCTTCTCCATCGCCTTCTGCGCAACGGACTTCTCCTCGAAACTGACGAAGGCAAAACCCTTGCCTGCACCGGTCTCGCGATCCCTGCCGACGTACACTCGGGCAACACGTCCGAATGCGCCGAAAAGCTCGCGGAGATCGTTTTCCTGCGTATCTTCGGAGATGTTCGTGACGCGGAGTGTGGGGAGGTCGTCGCGCGAGCCGCCTGGGCGGCCCATCGCCTCGCCAGGTCCGCGACCACCACCACGCATGGAGGGCGGAACGTACTTTTCCGCCGGTGGTCGCTGCAGGGGCAGCAGCGGCGGGCTCGGCAGGAGTTCCAGTGTCGTCGAGACCGAGGGGAGGGGTCTCTGTGCCACACGGTGGGGGTTGAGATAGATTGAGACGGATACGTGACGTACGCACCTGCGCCATCGAGACCTGATAGCGAGTCCTTGTATGGACATTTTGCGGTGAAGTGATCGCCCTTGCACAGGCGACAGACGACCTTGCCGGCGCCCGCCTTTGCGAGGTTCGCCTTTACAGTCTGCTCTGCCGACTGCTCTTGGACAGCCGCCTGACAACGCAAGGGGGAAGAATGTGAATTAGTTGGCAAGGGAAGGCTGTGGGAAGAGGCGGGCTACTCACCTTGTTACCCGCACTCAGCTTCAGGAAAACATTCTCTCCGACGGTAGTGGTTGCGCGATCGGGTCCCGGCTTGTTCCCCTTCTCTTGGCCGAACTTTGCCCAGGTTTTGCGCTCCGCAACAGTGTGGTCGACAACCGCCTTTTGGAGTACTCGCTTGATCTTCCGCGTAATCTGGAGGGGTAGTGAGCATGGGAAGCTCCTCCGATTACAGGCGCAGTAATCGGATACTCACCTTCACCTTCTTGCCCTCATCGTTGATCGTGTACTCCACTGTTGTACGAACACCGTTCTCGTCGACAAAGTCTTCGATCTTGGGCTGCTCTAGAAGAAGCAAACTCTTCAGGTCATTACAAGAGCAAGAAGCAAGATGAAGCTTACCGAGCTCATCGACATCGTCGGCCCAAGAGGTTTTTGGTGCGCTGAAACAGCGAAAGTATGTTAAAAGGCACCAAAAAAGGGAAGTGCAAGGCTATGAACGTACGTGCTGGCCATAGCAGGTGTTTTGGGAGGAGGTGAGACGTCGTACGCCCGTCGACTGGGAGGCAAAATCTGTGGGTCACGCTAGTGTGACTACCCAGATAAGGCCTTTCTAAGACAAAGTAGCCGTGGGATACTACTCAGTAAGCTTACCACTATCAGTGACCGAGTGGCGTCACAGGTGTGACAGGGTCTCTCGGTACCTCCTGCTTGCCTTCCTCTGGTTGCCTGTCTTCCTCTTCCCCTTCCCGTGCAGCCAACACCTCCACGTCGATCTCTGCCTAATCGTTCGCCTGTTGAAGAGATGGCGACAGTGGGACAGTGAGCAAAAGGTCGCTATTCCGGTGCTTCGTTATTGAAGTCCTAAACGTGTCTATGCAGAAAGCAGCTAAGACCCACTGCAATCGAAATCAATACCGTTTCGCCTATTTTAGAGTCCTCCTCCGACCTGCTTGGCTCCCTAGAAGACCATGAAGATGTTATTTCTTGGATTAACGACGTCCTTGGGGTGTCCGAGGAGCCTAGTGACGCCGAAAGGCCTGCAGCCTTGACGGAGCTCGACCGACGTGTCTCGCATCTCGTTGGGACTCTGGAGATAGCCTCAGAAGATACGTCTGCTCAGGTCGACCGGCTGATTGAAGACACCTCGCGTGGTGCGTCTCGGCTTACATACGACCTCCACTTCATGCGGGAAAGTGCAGTGTCTCTGCAAGGCGTCCTAGCCAGTGTCGAGCTCAAATCCAAACCGTCTCTTGGGGTCAACACGGATGCTGCGCTACAAAGGCTCCACCATCTTGACACCGTCAAGCGGAACATGGAGGCTACGAGGGAGGTGCTGCGAGAGGCCGAGAGCTGGAGCACGCTGGAGAGCGATGTTACCTCTTTGCTTGGGGAGAAGAACTACGAGAAGGCGGCGGAGCGGTTATCGGAAGCGTCGAAGAGTATGGTCGTTTTCGAGAACACGCCAGAGTATGAGAGCCGGCGGACTCTCATGGTCAGCCTGCAGAACCAACTGGAGGCGTCCCTCAGCTCCGCGCTCGTGGCTGCCGTGAACTCGCAGGACGTCGCGGTATGTCGCAACTACTTCTCTATTTTCACCAATATCCAGCGGGAATCAGAATTCCGCAACTACTATTACGGCTCGCGAAGGGGTCCCCTTGTCGAAGAA
This sequence comes from Ganoderma boninense, assembly GCA_002900995.3. Classification (NCBI taxonomy): domain Eukaryota; kingdom Fungi; phylum Basidiomycota; class Agaricomycetes; order Polyporales; family Polyporaceae; genus Ganoderma; species Ganoderma boninense. The sequence goes on along the minus strand of CM035312.1, from coordinate 1,933,950 downwards.
TGGCAGCACGCTCCTCTCCGTGACTGTGATCAGTCACTATCCGCTGAAACTTCCGCGGTTACGCTTGCGTCGTTCCTCCCAAGCTTCTACAGCTCTTTCCAGAAAATTTTGCAAAACGAGAGGTCTTCCGTCCCCGCCATCTTTCCTGATCCTCGACCAACGCTTTCCGCTCTCATCACATCCACCCTCTCCGCCCTGCAACCGTCGTTCTCCCAACGTCTGGAAGCGCTCTCGACGCATTATGGTGCCGTTGCGCTGCCTCAGCTGATCGCAGCTTACCGCGCGACAGAGGATTTCGCCGCTGCGACGGAGAAGATTATGGAGAAGGTCAGCTACGCCGCTCCAGTCTCCTCGGACGACAGACCCGGCGGCCACCTGCGACGCCGCTCCTCTGCTCGAATGTCCCTTTCATTGGCGCGTCGCGTTGGCTCTCATCGCGCATCGATTAGCGGGACCGGTGCTCTGGCGCCACCTGCCCTGGATTGGGACCAGGAGTTATTCGAACCTTTCGTCGACTTCCAGGCAGACTATGCTACACTCGAGACACGCTTCATCGAGGATGCTTTGAAGACTGCTCTGGCAGCCGACTCTCGAGGCCGTGTTGACTACGCACGCCTGTTGCGAGAGCGCGCTGTAGACATCTTTGGAGTCGCGGAGGACGCGATCGCGCGTTGTGCCGCATTTACTCACGGCTATGGGGCTCTCGCCCTCCTTCAGTCGTTGGACCATCTTTTCACTACCTTCGCCAATTCGTCAAAGGCCGATGTTGCGTCGCGAAGGAGTGCTCAGGGTGGCCAGTCTCTGTCCACCTCCTCCTCGGGAGAGGATTTGTCGGATCTGGACTACACCGCCGACGACTGGGCAGATATCCAGGCATTACTCCATTTCCTTGAGGCCGTACGAGCTCTGCTTGATCGTATGGTGATGTTCGAGGGGAAGCTTCGTTCAAACCTAGTCCAAGTTTCTACGTCTCTTCGTCAAGCGAGAAACGATCCAGGAGGCCTCTTCGTGTCCGGTGGCAGCGGAGGGAAGCTCCAGCTTCTCATGCAATCGGCTCTCAACTCCACGGAGTTGCAGGAGCTCCTGAACAAGGTTGACCCCGAGCCCCCGGTCCCGCAGACTGCGCGCGGCGAGACATTCTTAACGCCTGCTCCTCCTACGCCTGATCCTCGTCGTTCCCCTCATATGTTTGCGACCGTCCCTGCATCACTTGCACCACCCCCACCCCTCCTCACTGGCGGCCGCAGCGCGATTTCGGAGCTGGCGAGAACGTGCCAACAAGCATTACAAGACACCATCTTGTCACCTCTACACAAATACCTTGCGTCTTACGCGTCATCTCCGCTCTGGTCGACCCCAGGAGATCCGAAGGCAAAGCGGTCCATTGCTTCTGGGAACGCACTGAGTGAGGTCCAGGTTCCGACCTTCTCCCTCTCGCCGAGCAACACAATGCAACATGTTGCGGAGGGTTTGCTGAACCTGCCTCGGCTCTTCGAAGTGTACGCAGACGACGACGCCCTCGCCTTCTCGCTCGAGACGCTCCCTTCCATCAACGCCGACATATTGCGGGGACTCGTGGAACCCGCGCCCATGTTGGAGCCGTCAATGTCGTCCTCTGGCATCTCCCATACTCGCCGGGCTCCATCGCTTTCCGTGAAAGCGTCTGCTGTCCCGCCTGGGCCCGCGCCGCCTGTAGTCGCTCCGATTCTCACGCCAGAGGCCGTTTCGGCGGCGTGGCTGTCGTCGCTCGGGCTGTCGCTGGTCTCTCGGCTGACGTCCGATGTGCTTCCTCGCATCAGCAGGCTCACGCCCGCGGGCGCGGCACAGCTGTCGTCGGACCTGGCGTACCTGTCGAACATCGTCATGGCCCTCAACGTGGAGTCGCCGGAGTTGGAGAAGTGGAGGGAGTGGGTGGACGTCGATGACACGGATGGCCGGCAGAAGCTGAAGGAGGCGCGGGAGGCGCTTGCACCAGGGGAGAAGGAAGATCCGGTCATGGCGACGATTGTGAGGTTACGAGGATGGGTGTGAGGGTCGTGGACGAAGAGTCGAATTTGTGCGTGAATTCGTTAGGTTTGCTTCCAATTGCGGTGTTGACGCGTCGAGGTTTGCTTGTAGGACACCTGTACCCCGAATGTAGTCGTGAGACTCTGAGATGTGTAATGGAGCACTTCTGCACTCGAGGCGACTTCGCTAGTTCTCCTGACCTCATGTCGCCCAGTTTCCGTGCGTTGATCGGTGGCAGGTCATGAAATGACATCGATTCCTGTGCAACATTCCAATGTCTGTCTCGTTCGTTGGCTAGTTGTTATCGGGAGGAAGACCTAGGACCCCCAACAGCTTGCAGTATATTCGCTCAGATGATGGGGACAGAGCCGTGCCTTGTTCGCAGGTCGTTAGGTACTGTACGGTCCGTCTGAGTCGTGTCCTTCTGGTCATGCTGCCTTGACTTTTGAATAGACAGTAATTTTGGGCAAAAAGGACACCGGCAACAGAACTACCGTAAAGTACATTTAGGTGGGCAGCATGTTCCACCCGCTCAGAACCGCACCCTGCTCACGATCTCCCAGAAGTGTCGACCTTGGGTCCCAGCAACGTCGAGTTCAAGTGTGGTGGGCTTGCGCGAGCCATCGGGTGCCGCAAAGGTGCCTGCGCCCCATGGCGAACCTGCCGATGTCGTGTGGGTTCAGCCAGTCATGATGAGATAACAATGCGGGGTACTAACCGCCATGGACCTCGGAGAGGTTCGTGAGCTGGGGGAAGGTTTTGGCGTACCCAAGGGGGACGAAGACGATGCCGTGGTGTGCAAGCGTCGAGAGCGTTGCCATGACGGTCGACTCCTGCCCGCCGCCGGGGGAGGCGGTGGAGACGAACACCGACGCGAACTTGCCGAAGAGCGCGCCGCTCGCCCAAAGCTGGCCCGACGCGTCCCAGAAGTTCTTCCACTGGACGGGGAAGTTCCCGAACCGAGTGGGGATGCCGAAGACGAATGCGTCGAATTTGACAAGGTCGCCCGGGGCGATTAAGGGGTAGTCGGGCTTAGGGGGCGCACTGAGAGCCTCCAAGAGCTCTGTCCGGAGGGTCTCTGAAATTCCTGTGGGAAGGGGGGGGGTGGAAGGGGGGAATGTGATACGTTGAGTTTTTTCGTACGAAATGAGAGGATAGCGAAGAACCTACTGGTAGATGTCGGCTGACCCACCAGCTGACTCGATACCCATCTTCACACCCTCTGCCACTGTATATGTTCGCGTACATGGACATCACATGGATTTCTCGATGACGGGGACGGATCGACGCACTAGTGGCAATATGACCGTACATGGTGTAGATAATGATGGCCACCCTGGGGGAAGGCATGGCTTGCGAGTTTACTAACTTGGCTAGGAGGAACAGGGGTATGGTGCGGCGGAGGTAGTGGGATGTATTGTGGGGAGAGTGGGTCGTCTGCATGGCTGTCTCAACCTTTAAGTCACCATCTCTGTCACCACATTCACGAGATGAAGAACATCTCTGAGAAAGTGTAGCTTTCATGTTCGTGGTTGCCATCGATCGACTCTGCTACAGTAAGACTTCGAATTCGTAAGACGTACTCGCTTCAAATGGAGAACCAGAGCTGCCGCCCCAATATGGAGATACCGCGCTCTCTCTGTGGTCATTACCTGGAACGTGGACGTTTGAACATCGTGATTACGTCGTCCGTGCCAGAGAGTTGCGGGGGAAGTCCGTTCAATGCAATCTCGAGGTGCTTCTTCCACACGTGTGCGTGTCCATCCACGTGAAGTAGCTTCCGAGTCTCATGCTCTCGCCCCTTTGACGTCAAGAGAAGGCCTCATGCGTCCGTGGGTCTGAACTAGGATCCAGAACGGAGATGAGAGAAGATCATGAAGACCAAGGCCTCGAGGATGGCGATAAAATGGGATTTCCCTCAGGTCTGCAGGGTAATAGGGAGTGGGACCGTCCCATCGAAATGAAAGCAACTGCCTCCAAAGTTGAAAGAAGTCAGATACGCGGAAGAATGACCTGCAATGCGAACCTGCTGCAACTTGAATGTCAAAGCTCGGGTTACTGAGCGTGCCAGAGCCTGTCAGAGATCACCTGCCGGAGAACTCCGACGACTTTTCTAGCCAAGTACCGATGACAACATGCAAGGAAAATTGGTCGTCGCAGAACAAGAAGGTTCAACTCAGGGCCTCGATGGACTACGATGAACTGGGTCTGAAAGCGCCCCGCGGCCGAGCGCAGTACTAGTAGCCTCAGGCCGACATTCTAATGGGCGCTTCGTCGAAACCTCCGCCTCTGCTGCACAGCGAAAGAGTATCAAGTACGATCGTATCGTGGCGTGCGAAGGCACTAACTAGAACGACCGCAATGGCCTCCCCCAACTATATCCATGGAGGAAATTATCGTTGTTTATGGCTCTTGTACAGCAGGGTATCAGCACCATGAACTTGGATTACAAACATCTGGCATCTCCGGAGATACACAGGCCGCAAGTCCGTGGTTCCGAGCCACAACTAGCACCCAGAGAACATCGGCGTCGAACACCTCACCGATGTGTCGTCGTCTGAGAACACGCATCGGGACGTAGGAGCCCACGGTAGGGTCTCCTGAGCTTAAATCCCGATTGCGTTCTGTCTGGGCTGTACCTTCGCGCCGATTATGTGCGGATAGCGAATCGCCCTCTCGGTCACAAAGCGTCGCAAAGTGGGATTAGGTTCTGCGGTCTGTCTTCAACTTCACGCGCTCCAAGCGTCTTAAATCCGGTCCTATAGCGAGTGAAGATTTAAAGACAAACTGTTGTTCAGGAGGCTACTGTACAGATGGATTCCACTAGAGGTCGACGAAGCGTCCCGAATACATCCTTGTGCGCGTTCGCGATCCGCTCAGAACTTGACCTTGCTGACGGTCTCCCAGAACGACTTGCCCTGGATCTGGGCAATCTCGAGCTCGAGAGCGCTTGGCTGGCGCGAACCGTCGCCGGCGGCGAACGTGCCAGCGCCCCAAGGCGAGCCTGTGGACATTGCGCGGGTCAGCACATGGGTGCACAAATGATTTAATGGACACAGATAACAGTCGCGCCAAATCGCGCAATGCAGGCGATAACGCCGGCGCGCATATACTCCTGCGGGCACCGGGGACATCACCCACGGGTGGAGGACGGAGGAGAGGAGGGGAGAGGGTTTGACAGAAGGAAACGGAGACTCACCGCCGTGGACCTCGGAGAGGTTCGTGAGCTGGCCGAACGCCTTGGCGTACCCGAAGGGCACGAAGATCATGCCGTGGTGCGTGAACGTCGAGAGCGTCGCGATGACCGTGGACTCCTGCCGCCGCCGGGGACGCGGTCGAGACGAACACGGACACGTACTTGCCGTAGAGCCCGCCACGACGCCCAGAGCTGGCCGGTCGCGTCCCAGAAGTCTTCCACTGTGCGGGGAAGTTGCCGTACCGCGTAGGCACACCGAAGAGGAATGCGTCGAAGTTGGCAAGGTCGCCCGGGCGAGGATGGGTAGTTGGGCTTAGCGGGTGCGTGCATCTTGCGAGGATCTCCTCGGGAAGCGTTCGGAAATCCTGCGTGGGGGGGGAGAAGCGCGGCATGGTAAGCATTTTCATGGTGATAGGGCATGATAGGGGACGACGGACGGTAGACATGCCACCGATCCGCCGGCGGACTCAACGCCCTGCTGTCACGCTCTCGGCCACTGTTATGCACGAATCATCAGCGGACCATAACAGACTTGCGGCGGACACATCGGACGTACGTTTGGCGATATGGCCGTACATGGAGTAAAGACGATGGCGACCTTGGCGAAGACATGTTGCGAAGTAGCGGTTGGTGAGCAAGGAAGCGGAGGCTGGGGGTGCGGCGGGGGCAGGAGGGGGCTTTGCGGGGGGAGCTGCGTCGGTCTCTTTTGCGTGATGCGTTTTTAAGTCGCTTTCCGGGGAAGCCACATTCACGAGAGCGCGCAAATCTGGTTGATGGAGAAGTGGTGGGGAGTCGGCCGCCTTTTATACATCGATCGAGCCGTCTGAGGCCTGGGATCTCGTGATACGTCCTGTCCTCGATGGATGACGAGCCCTTCTCTGCCTCTCAAGAACCCGAACCGCTACCCCATATGGGCGAGACGCACTCCCGCCATCGCTGTCCTGACCGCCCTCGTCTGGGTATGCCTGATACGCCGCGCGGCCAGTAAGGGGTCGACGGTAAGGGGCCAGTTGAGCGACGGATGTGCGGGGGTGGACCAGAAGGTGGCCGCGGGCGTCGCGGATCGAGTTGCGCGCGGTCGTAGAGGAACGTCATGGACGTGTAGCGCACGTGGCCAGACAAGCGCGCAGTGACGCCCCCTGTCCCAAATGCGGAATAATCTGTCGCCACGCTTCGGGTGGTCGCAAGCTCTCGACTGTTCAGGCATCGTCCACTCCGCCGCCCTTGTCCCTTTCCATGCCCCGGCCTCCCGCCCCCATTCCGCCCGCAGGAATCGTGAAAAGATGGCCGCTGCGGGTCTGGCCCCAATCAGGACCTTTAGGACTCACGCCCCAGCCACGGAGCCCTGCCAAACTTCGATGCCAACGGATGATAACCGCGCGGGCTGCCTCGCAAAGCACCAGTTTGCTTGATTTTGGCCTCAGAAATGCACGTGCGCCCAGCCGCGACGTCCTGCTATTGATCATTCAAACGCCAATCCTCCACCTTAACGTCCACAGCGCCTGCTGACTGAGGCAAACTGGTCAATGTTTTTAGCCAACTTTAATGGCGCTCTGACAGAGCAAATTGCATCAGGAGTCAAGAGAATTCGCATGGTCGAAAAACATGCTCCTTTCCTGGTGCTTACCTCTACTTTAACACGGTGTGGCTGGCCGTTCAGCCTGCACCGCTAGCTCGTCGAAGTTCTTGTCAGGCTTGGTGCAGCGAGTTCGGAGTTTCTTTCTACCACGGTGGTAATGTAGTACGTGTCATGTCATGAGTAAGGTG
>CM035312.1:1911592-1926880 GCA_002900995.3 Ganoderma boninense | reverse complement strand
AGCTACGCCGCTCCAGTCTCCTCGGACGACAGACCCGGCGGCCACCTGCGACGCCGCTCCTCTGCTCGAATGTCCCTTTCATTGGCGCGTCGCGTTGGCTCTCATCGCGCATCGATTAGCGGGACTGGTGCTCTGGCGCCACCTGCCCTGGATTGGGACCAGGAGTTATTCGAACCTTTCGTCGACTTCCAGGCAGACTACGCTACCCTCGAGACACGCTTCATCGAGGATGCTTTGAAGACTGCTCTGGCAGCCGACTCCCGAGGCCGTGTTGACTATGCACGCCTGTTGCGAGAGCGCGCTGTGGACATTTTTGGAGTCGCGGAGGACGCGATCGCGCGTTGTGCCGCATTTACTCACGGCTATGGGGCTCTCGCCCTCCTTCAGTCGTTGGACCATCTTTTCACTACCTTCGCCAATTCGTCAAAAGCCGATGTTGCGTCGCGAAGAAGTGCTCAGGGTGGCCAGTCTCTGTCCACCTCCTCCTCGGGAGAGGATCTGTCAGATCTGGACTACACCCCCGACGACTGGGCGGACATTCAGGCATTACTCCATTTCCTCGAGGCCGTACGAGCTCTACTTGATCGTATGGTGATGTTCGAGGCAAAGCTTCGTTCAAACCTCGTCCAAGTTTCCACGTCTCTGCGTCAAGCGAGGAACGATCCAGGAGGCCTCTTCGTGTCCGGGGCCAGGGGAGGGAAGCTCCAGCTTCTCATGCAATCGACTCTCAACTCCACGGAGTGCAGGAGCTCCTGAACAAGGTTGACCCCGAGCCCCCGGTCCCGCAGACTGCGCGCGGCGAGACATTCTTAACGCCTGCTCCTCCTACGCCTGATCCTCGTCGTTCCCCTCATATGTTTGCGACCGTCCCTGCATCACTTGCACCACCCCCCACCCCTCCTCACTGGCGGCCGCAGCGCGATTTCGGAGCTGGCGAGAACGTGCCAACAAGCATTACAAGACACCATCTTGTCACCTCTACACAAATACCTTGCGTCTTACGCGTCATCTCCGCTCTGGTCTACCCCAGGAGATCCGAAGGCAAAGCGGTCCATTGCTTCTGGGAACGCACTGAGTGAGGTCCAGGTTCCGACCTTCTCCCTCTCGCCGAGCAACACAATGCAACATGTGGCGGAGGGCTTGCTGAACCTGCCTCGGCTCTTCGAGGTGTATGCAGACGACGATGCCCTCGCCTTCTCGCTCGAGACGCTCCCTTCCATCAGCGCCGATATATTGCGGGGACTAGTAGAACCTGCGCCCGTGTTGGAACCGTCGATAACGTCCTCTGGCATCTCGCATACTCGCCGGGCTCCATCGCTTTCCGTGAAAGCGTCTGCTGTCCCGCCTGGGCCCGCGCCGCCTGTAGTTGCTCCGATTCTCACTCCAGAGGCCGTTTCGGCGGCGTGGCTGTCGTCGCTCGGGCTGTCGCTGGTCTCTCGGCTGACGTCCGATGTGCTTCCTCGCATCAGCAGGCTCACGCCCGCGGGCGCGGCACAGCTGTCGTCGGACCTGGCGTACCTGTCGAACATCGTCATGGCCCTCAACGTGGAGTCGCCGGAGTTGGAGAAGTGGAGGGAGTGGGTGGACGTTGATGACACGGATGGCCGGCAGAAGCTGAAGGAGGCACGGGAGGCTCTTGCGCCAGGGGAGAAGGAAGATCTGGTCATGGCGACAATTGTGAGGTTACGAGGATGGGTGTGAGGGTCGTGGACGAAGAGTCGAATTTGTGCGTGAACCTTCGCTAGGTTTGCTTCCAGTTGCGGTGTTGACGCGTCAAGGTTTGTTTGCAGGATACCTATATCCGGAATGTAGTCGGGAAACTCTGAGATGTGTAATGGAGCACTTCTGCATTCGAGACGACTTCGCTCGTTCTCCCGTCCTCATGCGGCCCAGTTTCTGTGCATTGATTGATGACCGGTCATGAGATGACTTCTATCCCTGTGCAACATTCAGAAGTCTGTCTCGTTCGTTGGCTAGTCGTTATCGGCAGGAAGAGCTAGGACCCCAAACAGCTTCCGGTGTGACTGAATTCGATATCCGCTCAGATGATGGGGACAGAACTGCGTCTTGTTCACTGATCATTTTGTACTGTACGGTCCGTCTCAGTCGTGTCCTTCTAGTCATGCTGCATTGATTTTGAATAGACAGTATTATTGGGTAAAAAGAACACCGGCAACAGGACTGCCGTACAGTATATTTAGGTGGGCAGCATGTTCCGCCCGCTCAGAACTGCACCCTGCTCACGATCTCCCAGAAGTGTCGGCCTTGGGTCTCGGCAACGTCGAGCTCCAGTGCGGTGGGCTTGCGCGAGCCATCGGGTGCCGCAAAGGTGCCTGCGCCCCATGGCGAACCTGCCGATATCGCGTGGGTTGAACCAGTTATGATGAGGTAACAAAGTGGGGCGCTAACCGCCATGGACCTCGGAGAGGTTCGTGAGCTGGAGGAAGGTTTTGGCGTACCCAAGGGGCACGAAGACGATGCCGTGGTGTGCAAGCGTCGAGAGCGTCGCCATGACGGTCGACTCCTGCCCGCCGCCGGGGGAGGCGGTGGAGACGAACACCGACGCGAACTTGCCGAAGAGCGCGCCGCTCGCCCAAAGCTGGCCCGACGCGTCCCAGAAGTTCTTCCACTGGACGGGGAAGTTCCCGAATCGAGTGGGGATGCCGAAGACGAATGCGTCGAATTTGACAAGGTCGCCCGGGGCGATTAAGGGGTAGTCGGGCTTAAGGGGCGCACGGAGAGCCTCCAAGAGCTCTGTCGGGAGGGTCTCTGAAATTCTGTGGGAGGTGGGGGGGGTGGAAGGGGGAATGTGATACGTTGAGTTTTTCGTACGAAATGAGAGGATAGCGAAGAACCTACTGGTAGATGTCGGCTGACCCACCAGCTGACTCGATACCCATCTTCACACCCTCTGCCACTGTATATGTTCGCGTACATGGACATCAGCATGGATTTCTCGATGACGGGGACGGATCGGACGCACTAGTGGCAATATGACCGTACATGGTGTAGATAATGATGGCCACCCTGGGGGAAGGCATGGCTTGCGAGTTACTAACTTGGCTAGGAGGAACAGGGGGTAGTGGTGCGGCGGAGGTAGTGGGATGTATTGTGGGGAGAGTGGGTCGTCTGCATGGCTGTCTCAACCTTTAAGTCACCATCTCTGTCACCACATTCACGAGATGAAGAACATCTCTGAGAAAGTGTAGCTTTCATGTTCGTGGTTGCCATCGATCGACTCTGCTACAGTAAGACTTCGAATTCGTAAGACGTACTCGCTTCAAATGGAGAACCAGAGCTGCCGCCCCAATATGGAGATACCGCGCTCTCTCTGTGGTCATTCCCGGGAACGTGGACGTTTGAACATCGTGATTACGTCGTCCGTGCCAGAGAGTTGCGGGGGAAGTCCGTTCAATGCAATCTAGAGGTTCTTCTTCCACACGTGTGGTTGTCCACCTACATGAAGTAGCTTCCGAGTCTCATGCTCTCGCCCCTTTGACGTCAAGAGAAGGCCTCATGCGTGCGTGGGTCTGAACTACGATCCAGAACGGAGGTGAGAGAAGATCATGAAGCACAGGGCCTCGAGGATGGCGGTAGGATGGGATTTCCCTCAAGTCTGCAGGATATAGGGAGTGGAACCGTCCCATAGAAATGAGAGCAGTCGTCGCCAAGAAGTTAGATACGCGGAAGAATGACTGGCACGAGATGCGCACCTTAACTTGAATGTCAAAGTTCAGGTTACTGAGCGTACTAGAGCCTGTCAGAGATGACCTGCCGGAGCACTCCCCGTGATGATTTTTCTAGCCAAGGACCGATGACAACATGCAAGGAAAATTGGTCGTCGCAGAACAAGAAGGTTCAACTCAGGGCCTCGATGGACTACGATGAACTGGGTCTGAAAGCGCCCCGCGGCCGAGCGCAGTACTAGTAGCCTCAGGCCGACATTCTAATGGGCGCTTCGTCGAAACCTCCGCCTCTGCTGCACAGCGAAAGAGTATCAAGTACGATCGTATCGTGGCGTGCGAAGGCACTAACTAGAACGACCGCAATGGCCTCCCCCAACTATATCCATGGAGGAAATTATCGTTGTTTATGGCTCTTGTACAGCAGGGTATCAGCACCATGAACTTGGATTACAAACATCTGGCATCTCCGGAGATACACAGGCCGCAAGTTCGTGGTTCCGAGCTACAACTAGCACCCAGAGAACATCGGCGTCGAACACTCACCGATGTGTCGTAGTCTGAGAACACGCATCGGGGCGTAGGAGCCCACGGTAGGGTCCTCAGAGCTTAAATCCCGATTGCGTTCTGTCTGGGCTGTACCTTCGCGCCGATTATGTGCGGATAGAGAATGGCCCTCTCGGTCACAAAGCGTCGCAAAGTGGTATTAGGTTCTGCGGTCTGTCTTCAACTTCTCCACGCGCTCCAAGCGTCTTAAATCCAGTACTATGGTGGGTGAAGATTTAAAGAAAAACTGTTGTTCAGGAGGCTACTGTACAGATGGATTCCACTAGAGGTCGACGAAGCGTCCCGAATACATCCTTGCACGCGTTCGAGATCCGCTCAGAACTTGACCTTGCTGACGGTCTCCCAGAACGACTTGCCCTGGATCTGGGCGATCTCGAGCTCGAGAGCGCTTGGCTGGCGCGAACCGTCGCCGGCGGCGAACGTACCAGCGCCCCAAGGCGAGCCTGTGGACATTGCACGGGTCAGTACATGGTGCACAAATGGTTTAATGGACGCAGATAACAGTCGCCCCAAATCGCGCCATGGAGGCGATAACGCCGGCACGCATATGCCCCTGCAGACACCGGGGATATCGCCCGCGGATGGAGGACGGAGGAGAGGAGGGGAGAGGGTTTGACAGAAGGAAACGGAGGCTCACCGCCGTGGACCTCGGAGAGGTTCGTGAGCTGCCCAAACGCCTTGGCGTACCCGAAGGGCACGAAGATCATGCCGTGGTGCGTGAACGTCGAGAGCGTCGCGATGACCGTGGACTCCTGGCCGCCGCCGGGGGACGCGGTCGAGACGAACACGGACACGTACTTGCCGTAGAGCCCGCCCGACGCCCAGAGCTGGCCGGTCGCGTCCCAGAAGTTCTTCCACTGTGCGGGGAAGTTGCCGTACCGCGTAGGCACACCGAAGAGGAATGCGTCGAAGTTGGCAAGGTCGCCCGGGGCGAGGATGGGGTAGTTGGGCTTAGCGGGTGCGTGCATCTTTGCGAGGATCTCCTCGGGGAGCGTCTCGGAAATCCTGCGTGGGGGGGGACGAAGCGGGCATGGTAAGCATTTGTCATGGGTGATAGGGCATGATAGGGGGACGGACTGGTAGATGGCCACCGATCCGCCGGCGGACTCAACGCCCTGCTTCACGCTCTCGGCCACTGTATGCACGAATCATCAGCGGACCATAACAGACTTGACGGAGGACACATCGGACGTACGTTTGGCGATATGGCCGTACATGGAGTAAATGACGATGGCGACCTTGGGCGAAGACATGGTTGCAGAAGTAGCGGGTTGGGTAGCAGGAGCGGAGGCTGGGGGTGCGGCAGGGGTAGGAGGAGACTTTGCGGGGGGAGCTGCGTGGTCTGCGTGGTTGTTCTTAAGTCGCTTTCCGGGAAAACACATTCACGAGAGCGCAAATGCTGGTGATGGAGAAGTGGAGGGGGAGTCGGCCGCCTTTTATACATCGATCGAGCGTCTGGAGGCCTGGGATCTCGTGAGACGCACTGTCCTCGAATGGAGAACGAGCCCTTCTTCTGCCTTCTCAAGAACCCGAACCGCTACCCCAGTATGGGGCGAGACGCACTCCCGCCATCGCTGTTCCTGGACGCGCCCTCGTCTGGGTATCCTGATAACGCCGCGCGGGCCAGTAGGGGTCGACGGTAAGGGGCCAGTTGAGCGACGGATGTGCGGGGTGGACCAGAAGGTGGCCGCGGGCGTCGGCGGACGAGTTGCGCGCGGTCGGTAGAGAACGTCATGGACGTGTAGCGCACGTGGCCAGACAAGCGTGCAGTGACGCCCCTGTCCCAAATGCGGAATAATTCTCTCGTCCACGTTCTGGTCGCAAAGCGTCTCGACTGTTCAGGCATCGTCCACCCGCCGCCCTTGTCCATTTCCATGCCCGGCCTTCCCGCGCCCTCCATTCCGACCCGCAGAACGTAAAAGATGGCCGCTGCGGGTCTTGGCCCCATCAGGACCTTTAGGACTCACGCCCAGCCACGGAGCCTGCAACTTCGATGCCCAAACTGGGATTAACCGCGCGGGCTGCCTCGCAAAGCACCAGTCTTGCTTGATTTTGGACTCAGAATCTGTGCCACGTCGCGCCCAGCCGCGACGTCCTGCTATGATCATTCAAACGCCAATCCTCCACCTTACGTCCACAGCGCTGCTGACTGAGGCAAACTGTCAATGTTTTTAGCCAACTTTCAATGGCGCTGACAGAGCAAATTTCATAGGATGTCAAGAGAATCGCATGGTCGAAAAACATGCTCCTTTCCTGGTGCTTACCTCTACTTTTACACGGTATGGCTGGGCCGTTCAGCCTGCACCGCTAGCTCCGTCGAAGTTCTTGTCAGGCTTGGTCAGCGAGTTCGGAGTTTCTTTCTAACCACGGTGGTAATGTAGACGTGTCATTGTCATGAGTAAGGTGTGTGGCTTACTCGAGAAGGAAAATACCGTTACTTATGTTGAGGATGAGGAGGGGGAAGGACTGTATCAACCGCGAATTCCCTTGACGGGCGGGAAAAGTGCAAAAAGAACGTGTCCCAGGGAGGATTCGAGCCTCCGTCTTCACGGAATTGCAGAGGTACCACAACGTGATGATCTAACCACTAATCGACAAGGACCGAAAGCCTTCGCCGCACGTGGAACCTAGATACCGAGGCCGGATAGCGCCTGTGGAAAGCACAGCTTCTTGTCCAGCGGCTCCAGCGAATGAAGCGCACACAACCGTTTGAGAAGCGGTTCAAGAAGTTGTGTGTACTTACTAGCAGTCCCTTGTTCTCTCCATCAATCACTGAGGCTGTAACAATGTTCTTATACCTAATCACTCGACACACGCTATGAACTTGAACATAGAGACTTGATCCGCTGGGCAAGGCCTGAATACTCAGCTCCGCCAGCAAGACTCGACGGAGGAACTTCAATGTGCGCGGTGTTTCCATCATTCAGCCCTGCATGCATAGTTATCAATACTGGCCAATAGATGCGTGCTCTCTTTCCCAGACATTGATATTCGATGTGAATACTCACCACTAGTAATCATGAACAAGTATCTAAAACCGAGGCCTGGGACCGTCAGCGTGGCTGCGCGTGCCGCCATGGTGTTGATAAGCACTGAACCGCGGGTCAGGCGCATAGACTCCGCTCTAGATATCCAATTCCTTGGTGCATATGATATGGGATCCATGCGTTAATTTTCGATGCTTCAAGAAAGTGGGAGCCAGTAGCCGTGGCGTTGGAACGCAGCACCATCAACCCCCACGGTCGCCTACGAGGCTTTCCTCTGAACTTCCAACGTACCCCACCGCGCCTGCAGCCCTTGCACAGAAGCAACGGCGATGGGAAACGAATCACATGAAAAGGTAGGGCTGGACGGGTCGCCGTGCGAGCTAGAGGCCGCTCAAGGCAGTTCTTCGGATGTCTTTGGTAATGAAGAAGAGCACGATATCCGCTACAAAACGTTGAGCTGGCAGGTGAGCTGGAGCATAGCGTTGACGTGTCTCCTCGAGGCTGATACAATGCCCCGTATAGTTCGTCTCTGCCCTCATGATTGCAGAGATCGTGAGCAATGGGATGCTCACGCTGCCGAATGCGATGGCGGTCGTTGGTACGGGCGTCACCTCCGAACATTTTCGATGTTGCTAATCCGCAAACCGCTTCCCAGGGATCGTACCTTCGATTATTCTTACTGTCTTCCTCGGCATTTTTGCGCTGTGGACGGCCAAGCTGCTTATCGACTTTAAGCACAATCATCCAGAAGTGCACAACATGGGTATGTGCGGCTTGCCTGGACTGTCATTGCGGCTCATCGACTGTTGTTTCATAGGTGATGCGGGGTTCATAATATTCGGCCCCATCGGTCGCGAGATCTTCTCTGTGGGGTCGATCATTTTCGCCATTTTCGCGGTTGGGGCTGTCATCCTCTCGGGACAACAGGCGCTGTCGGTCCTGTCAGACAACGGCCTTTGTGCAACCATCTTGCTGGCGATATTCTCCGCAGCTACTTTCGTCCTCTCTCTGCCGCGGACACTCGCACACCTCAGCTGGCTAGGGCTCATGAGTGCATCATTCATCGCCTTGTGCGGACTTCTCGCGATGGTTGGAGCTGGCGCGAACCCTGTCGCCGGGCGGATCGTCGTGGCTACGGTCCCAACAAACTTCTACCAAGCCTTCCTTGCCATCACTGGACCGGTAAGTTTGCTCTCAGTCGGCCTTTGTCGTTTGCTTCGTTGAAGGGTCACGACTTCGGTGTGTTCCAGGTATTCTCTTATGCAGGTAGGATTACGTTGTGAAAGCAGTATTTCTTCAATTTGAAGGCCTTGACTCGCTCATCATAGGCCATTTCATGTGCGAGCAACGTTTCTCTGTGCTCTCAGAACAGCGAAAGCTTACTCGACCACGTAACTAGGTTCTTCGTCCTGATTTCGGAGATGCGGCGTCCCCAAGACGCTATGAAGGTCAGTCCGGCGCAGGATTCCAGATTCCCGAGTTCTGATCAGAACCACCAGGCTGCATGGGTGTTACAAGGATTCGCAACGACCTTCTATGCCGTCTTCAGCGTAGTGGTATACGTCTACATCGGCAGTACGGTAGCGTCTCCCGCCCTGTTTTCGTTGCCCCCGGTATGGGCCAAGATCACCTTCGCAGTCGGCATGGTCAACTTCCTCATGTAATTTCCTTTTACCTTGCCTCAGTGATGTCGATCGTCGCGCTGAAATCGGGCTCTACCTCCCCGTGCAGAACTGGCGCGATCTACGCTCATACCGCAGCGAAACTCGTCTTCATTCGCCTGTTCCGCGGCACCCAGCACGTCTACACGCACACCGTTGTCGGCTGGACCACGTGGGTCTCGCTGTGTTTCGCGTCCGTCGCGGTGGCGTTCGTCCTTGCGAGCGCCGTGCCGATCTTCGCCGACCTCACCGGGATCACCGCGTCGCTCTTCGCGTCGTGGTACACCTACGGGGTCGCAGGCTTCTTCTGGCTCTACGACGCCTTCCATCTCAAGGGCGGGCTACACGCTCTCAGGAGACGGTGGTTTGGGACCACGTTGGCGGTGGCGACGGTACTCGCCGGGGCGTTCATGTGTGTGGCTGGGACCTACGTCTCAATTAAGGTACCATCCTCCGCTTGAGCTACATTGCGCATTTACTCACAGTATTTCTTCCTTTCCCTCCCAGTTGATTGTAGATGCATACAAGCAAGGGCTTGTCGGAAAGCCGTTCGTGTGCTGATCAGAAATAATATTTTATCCTCTAGAAGAGCAATACGCTGCGAACGCAGACATTGCGCAATGCGATGGCTACCAATCAGCATTTAGTCCCTATTCCCAGACATGGCTCGACTTACACACACAGAAACAAAGCCTGCGTCAGTTCACAACTTCGAAGTGCGTGTCTTCGGCCTTTTGTCTTCCCCGGCGGTTATCGAATCGCTTGCTCATTGTGGATCCAGTCATGGGTGGAGAAACGCTTAGATGATGGCACGCGTGGTTGGCGGATGACCAGTGTCCAACCACATTGTCAACATCGCCATTACCATGATGCAGCTGAGTAGTGCATGAGTAAATGACCTTCGGTACGAACAATGTCAGTTCAATCGATGCGTTTGGATTGAGTAACCAAGAAATCCCAAAGTACTCTACAACATCTAGGCTGTATCTACAATACTGATAAATATGCGTCTAAAATGGTACAACAAATGCATGCAACCACGGATCGTCTCCCGAACTCCTCCACTCAAAGGTCTTTCGAGGGCAACACAGCAGCTGCTAATGCCTGCTCGACGTCCGCAACGAGGTCCTCCTCCTCCTCCACACCGACAGACAGCCGGATGAGGTTGTCCCCGATCCCGAGGAGCGCGCGCTCCGCCGGTGGAATAGATCCGTGGGTCATCTGCGCAGGAAGCTCCGCCAAGCTCTCCACGCCACCCAAGCTCTCCGCGAGCGTGAACAGCCGCGCCGACGTCAAGAACTTGTCCGCCTCGGCCGCCCCGCCGCGAATGCGGAATGAGATCATGCCCCCGTACGGGAACCCGCCCGCCTCGTCGCCGCGCTCCTTCACATACCTATCCACAAATACACGCGCGCGTGCGACGAGAGCGAGCGGTACGCGAGGTCGTTGCGCGGGTGGCTCGCGAGCCCGGGGTATATGACCTCCTCGACGTGGGGCGAGCGCTGGAGGGCGCGGGCGACGGCGAGCGCGTTCGCGCCGTGCGCCTTCATGCGCAGGTGGAGGGTCTTGGCGCCGCGCTGGGCCAGCCAGCAGTCGTACGCGCTGGGGACGGCGCCGATCGCGTTCTGGAGGAAGCGGAGCTTCTCCACGAGCGCGGCGTGGTGCGCGGGGAGGATGAGCGCGCCCATGACGACGTCCGAGTGCCCGTTGACGTACTTGGTCAGCGAGTGCATGACGATGTCCGCGCCGAGGACGAGCGGGGACTGGTAGAATGGCGAGAGGAAGGTGTTGTCGACGAGCACGAGGGGGTTCGATGGGGCAGAGCGCGCGAGGGCGGCGATCCGTGCGATGTCGACGAGGCGGAGGGTCGGGTTCGTCGGGGTCTCGATCCAGATGAGTTTGGTGTTGGGGCGGAATGAGGCAAGGATTTCGTCATCGCTCGCGTTTTCGAGGTCGACGAACGTTGTCTCTAGGCCCTGGTTCTCGGCAGCCACGCGGGTCATGTACCTGAAGGTACCGCCGTAAACGTCGTTGACGCTGACTATGTGGGCATCGGGGCCCAGCGACTGCAGGACAGTTGCGGTCGTGGACGAGCCGGAGGCGAACGCGATGCCATATGCGCCGCCTGACTCGATCGACGCGAGACTCGCCTCCAGGGCGTTCCGATTCGGGTTGCCAGAGCGCGAATACTCAAAACCCTGCGTAAGAGTGGCGCGGCAAGGCACCATGGCAAATAAGCTTCACGTCACAGGACGCGGGTAAGACGGACGCACCTTGTGGTTGCCGACGCCGTGCTGCTTGTACGTTGTGCTGAGGGAGATAGCTGGGATGACCGCGCCAGTCTCGGGGTTGGGCTCTGAGCCTACATGAATGGCGCGTGTACCGAATCCGTCGAGCGAGGCGTGCTCCTTGATGGTATGAATGCTGTTAGAACGGGCGTGGCCGTTGGTCTGGGTGGCGGCCTCGGTGCTGAAGATTATCGGCGACATTATGGGAGGGTGCGTCGATAGGAAAATTATCCGGGGTATTTTCGAAGAGTGGGTAACAAGACCAACGCGACCGAGCCGGGGACCGCTAGAGCGTGGGGCGAGAGAGAAAATGAGAGGTGAGGATCAAGAGCGTTGAAAGAGCGAATTTATAGTGCCGGGGTAGGCGGAGGACGTGTAGGAATCGTTGCGGGAGCATGACGAGATCACCGACTGCCGCCCGCCCACAGATGGCCGCTGCTGACAAAGATTACTGCTCTCTGCTGCCGCAGCTGACAGCTCCGTCCTGCGCTCTCCTCTCTCCGTCGCTCGCTTACTCTTGTTTCTCGGATCCTCCTGGTCAGATGCCCGCCCTTCCATTCGCCACCTCCACCATTGGCTCCAGTCGTGGTCTATCCCTTACAGCGGCCTCTCGCGGCTACAGTCCAATCCAGACCTCGGCATAACGATAACTTTTGCCTGAGATACCCCCACAGATGTCGACCCCCAGGCTGTCGTTTCAATCTTTACGGAGCTAATCCGTGAAGGGGTTTCGACCTGTCATCTCAGAGGTCTCAACTCTTCAAGAAGAGGTACGTAAGCACAGCGTCTGAATGCCTCCGAACTCAGAACGTTGCACGCACTGCGTAGTTATTGGCGGGAGGGATCATTCCCGTGGTTAAGAAGATTTGCTCGTCTGCAACGGAGGCACGGCCGACCCATAGCTTTCCTGGTCGGTTCGAAGACGAGCAGGTCCGAGAATGACTGCGGTGAAAAGTGGACCAGCATCCGGCCTCAGTCGAGGGATGGATGTTCAGGAGGAAGGATGGACGCGCAGGCAGTACTGAAGCTTCCAAGCTTCCCACAGGATTCAAACCCACGCCATGACGCTGACTTCGCCGAACGCCGAATAGACGAAGCTCCCTGCGGGTCAAGTCGGGTTCACATATTTGCTGAGCCTGTTGCCATCGCTATCCATGATTCATCCACATTCATCGACATCCAGGAAACTTGGGGAGTCGCTGCGGTCTCCCTAGTTCTCATCTCCGGATCGCCGAAGTTTTCCCTTGCCGGACTCTTGTGTCGTCTCCCTCACCCTCGTCTACATACTCCGTCGAATGTTCGCTCGGTGTATGTACAGATGCAACATCATACAAAGTACTCATACAGCGTTCTTGTCCCGATGGCTCACGTTCCCCGTCTCCTCTCACCCCGACGCAGCACGTTCGGGCTCACTCGTCACAGGGCCATTACGCCTTCTTGCCCGCCTTCTTCGCCGCCGCTCTCGCCCTCGTTATCTGCTTCTTCCATCCGTAGCATTGGTTGCACGCTACAACAATGTCAATGCTGTAGTCAGCGACATCGTAAGCGCCTTGTAGCAACGGTGATACGCACTGGTCGATCCGTGCTTCTTGCACTGGTAAACACCCTCCTTGTTCGTGCTCGACATCGGAGCCTCGAGGCCCTCGCGAGCGATGGGGTCGAACTGGCCATCGCTCGTCAGCAAGAGTGTCTCAAACGGCGTACAAACAGCGCTCACCCCGAAAAACGTGTCGTTCTCTTCCCGCCCATCGTACTGGCAGGTCTCGCACTGTATCCCGTATGGCTCAGGATATCACCAGGTATGTGCGATTCCTCGAACACTCACCACCTCTTTGAAGTGCTGACAGAAATAGGCATCGTTGATCTCGATCGTCGCGGGGGTAGCAACTTCGACGTCGGCCATCGTGTTGATGCTCGTGCTCTAGGTGGGATCTAAAGTCTAGCAGCCTACCGCTGTGCGATACGCGGGTGTGAGGGGGTGGAGGTCTGGGGGTGGGGGTGTCCAAAGAACCAGAAGACGACGGTGGGAACGGCACGCGAGCTATATAGGGGCCTTGGTCGGATGCCCTGTCTGGGCCACATTCAGTACAGGGCAGGTCTGCATCCACCGGCAGTCCAAGCGGGGCCAGATGACCTCGTCACCAGGACAGGCGCGACATCCCCCACGATCTCGAGGACCCAGCCAAACCAGGCCTAACCTCGACCCCCCAACTATCACGTGTGCGGCGGGTGCAGCGCCATATTCAATTGAGGTCAGTTCTCGTCAGCTCCCCTGGGTCTTTGTATGGAATATATTTGCTCAGGATCTGACCATCCTGCCACACTTCTTCTCGCATTACTCTACCTTGCAGGTCTCCACTTTACGCACTCGATATTCTCCTTGCTTGCAGCCACTTACCAAGACGGCGCCGACCGACAAACGAGATGGAGGTTCCAACCTCCCACACGACATCCTCGTTGCTCAATATTCCACGGACAGGGCGTATACGCCGCCGGGCGAACGGTCCCCAGTGCAGAGCCATTTCTACTCGACTCGTGTGTCTCCAGATCCCCCACCCATCGCAGTAGCGGTTGGCATAGTCTCCTGCTGCGCTCAGAACTTGGGTACAGCCCAAGAGCTCGAAGATGGCCGTGTGCACTCGCACTAGCTAGCACAACTGGCATGAAGGTGCAGCAAAGCAGCGCACGTCATCCTGCCTTCTCCTCTACTTGGTCTGCGACGATTGTAAATAGGAAATCGTATATTTGGAGGCTCCAGGGGTACTTAGGTCATTATTCTGCGAGACTGGAATCAACTGTCACAGAAAGCTTGAGACAGCTTGTATAAATCCTGCCCATCACCCTTTCTAAACGAACGTCAGTGGCTGGACAGCAACGGTAACCCAACTGGAGGCTTACATGTTTTGAAACCGGATATTGTTTATACGCTCTGCTTCATCACCAAGGGCACGCATGATCACGCGCTTGCCACCATTCTTGAACCAAGGAGTTGGATCGTGTGCGCACAGATATACTTACCTTCAACTCGACGCCATACCCGCCCTCCTTGCCAGCTCCCGCATCCGTCTCCTCCTTCGTACCTGCCGCTTCGTCCTCCGTTGAAGGCGGGTCAAAGGGCGACGGGGTAGGCAAGGGGAAGATGGAATCGACGGAGCGAGTTGCACTACCGGCGGGGTTCTGACTGTGACATGGCGTTTTAAAGCCCGTAAACACCATGTCGTCGTGGTCATATATATGTACACATACGGTCGCAAGTTGACATTACGACGGAACCCAGTCAGCACCACATCTTCTTCGTCCCCGGAGGGATCAAACTCGATAGCGGTTAGGTCGAGTTTGCTGTTCATGGTAGGATCCCACGGATTGGAGGGAGGCAAGATGATGCAGAAGACGAGTGTAGCTGGCTGCCTGGAATGTACAGCGAACGCCAGCGCCTTTAAAGCAAAGCTAGCTAATTGCGGAATTTGAATATTTGTATGCTCCGCGGCATTTGAACCAATCGAGATTCAAATTCAGTTGTTAACGGAGTTACAACCCTTCGGCGCTAAGGTCAGGCCTCACGCCGTCGCCAGCTCACCAACTTAACGTAACTAGCTTAAGCAGGCTCTTCGCTGCTCTTCAACTTCGTCCTCTTCTTCCGTCGTTTTTTTTATTTCGTCTATTTCAAGGCCGTGTCGAATGTTGGCAATCAGGCGGTCAATATCAACGTTATTTTGAGAGGACTTTTCCTCTCAACCGGTCGGGAGCCTGCTCAGAGTACTATGTACTGACTACACGCACCATACATGTACAGGTGTCCGGCCACCTCAACCCTGGCGTAGCCTCGCGAGTAAGCTGCCAAATTCATGACCGTTGTGGCGACGAAATATGATCCTCACTACAATAGCTATGCTTCCCCTACGAATCCTTTCTCGACAGCCACCTGCATCGCAACGACGTCCGCCGAGTAACTATGTTTAGTCGACCCTCCCATCCCGAAACGACCAGGCTTCTTCGTCGCCTCGTCTGTGTACCTGCAAGATAGGCGAAGGATCAGCTGCAAAACACCGCGCATACATCGGTGAGTGCTCGCTCACTTGACCGTCGTGACGAGCGCGTAGAA